>CAOJBK014263921.1:0-17738 GCA_948294925.1 Codiaeum variegatum | reverse complement strand
ACATTATCCATTTTATATGCATCATATGCTATATACACATATCTCATATACATATCAATAAAATGGACAATAATACACATAGGCATGATCATGAACTTAAGGACTCAATTCCCAGCCACAAGGAATGAGTAAGGGTTTTAAGTTATCAAATTACTAGAATTCAAAGATTACACTAATCATCATGCTCCCACTAGGCATCTTCAAGGGTTGAATCTTCTTTTGCTCTTGCATCTCCACATCTCGTGTGTACATAAGTATCCTTGGCATACCAAGGCGAGATTATAAAGAAAAGATTATTTACAGGCTCAATGAATATGAAATCCTAAACTAGAAATTAACTCTTAATTATAAACCCTTTATATAATAAAAGAATATTACATGCTGCATAAGTCAATTTGTTAAGTTAAAAGTCCATGATCATCTATACATACCAAGATAACACAATACACAAACATATAACTCTTGTACATTGTGTATGTGTTAAAGAACTTCAACTTTTTGAAACTCTTTAAAACTTTGAATATCTCATATTCATGATTTTAACAACTTAAAATCATCTTTGAAGTCTAATTATGTTCACTAGAAACATTACTTAAAGGCATAGAAAAAAAATCCCAAACTCTTTGAGACTTTGTCATTAGTCAGTGTGCTCTCACGGGCAGTGTTATGGGCCATGAGAGATAGAATTCTTCTTATAGGCATGAGAAGCTACTTTCCTCACTTTCCAATGATAAATCTTCTCACGGGCAGTGTCACAAGTAGGTGGTGAGCAGGGTAGTGCTATGCATTGGGTTAATTGGTCACTTTTATCACAACCTCGTTGTTTAGAAGGCCTTGGCATCATAGACATTGACCTTCATAATCAGGCTCTTTTGTTCAAGTGGCTTTGGCGACTACAAGGTATTAGTAGCCCTCTTTGGAGCACCCTTATTTTCTTTAAAAATGGGTTCTCTCATTTTGATTTCATTCCTCCTATTTAGAAGTCTTCTAATTCTGCACTCTAGAAAGGTATAGTCTCTACCCTTTACTATAATAGTCCTCTCCATGATGTTATCTTGCTCAATGCCATGTTCTGTGTAGGTAGTGGTACTACTGTCCTTTTTTCCCTGGATCTTGGGTGTGGTACTATTCCTTTGGCTATTGCTGTCCCTACCCTTTACTATATTAGTAGTCATAAAACATTTTATTAAAGGAAACATTACGGAGTCGCGAAGCGGAAGCGAAAATGCAAGAATTGGAAAGATTCAATATTCGATTTTCAAAACTTTTTCGAAAATATAACTTTTCTAAAATACTTTTAACAAAATTAGGTCAGACAATTATTCAAACACTTTGAAACATTGCCATAACCTAAGGTTTGATTGCTTAAACATTTTGTCAAAACACTTTTAACAAAACACTTAGAAATTTTCAAACTCTTTGAAAATCAAGTTCTATGTTAAAACTCTTTTAACATAGATGGTTTAGTTATTTATCAAACTCTTTGATAAATTTCTAAACTAATATTTGGACCCATAACTTCAATCAAGGATATTTCACCAATTTATGTATAAAATACAAGTTGAATAAAGAAAGGTTTGGAGTAAGAATACCTCGTGCCCTCCTTTATTAAGCTCCTCAAGTGCGAATCCTCTAGCTTGAAACATACATAGCTTTTCCCAAAAGCTTGTTCTCTAATTCTCTTTAAGAAGCTTGAATCGTCTCTCTTTGGTTAACTAAATGTTTGATATTTGTTCCCTTACTTAAGAACTTGAGACTTGAGGATTGGCTTTGGACTTGAAAGCTTCTCCACACTCCTTTCTTAAAGGTTAATTAAAAAAGAGTTTGTGTTTAAAGAACCCTTCTTCAAAATAAACTTTCTCTCTCAATTTAGTATGAATTTCAAGATTTCTCGCTAACTCTTAGATAGTTTCTCTCTCTAGCTTGAGGTTGAAGAAGATGAATAGTTGTTCATCTTTCTTCAAATATGTAGAGTGAGCTTAGTCAAAATGATGATAACATACCTTTATATATATCCCATACCTTTTCCTTAAATTAAGGAGAAGAATGGGAACCATGTCTATTTGACTTAGTTGACCATTTGGCTATTCAAATAATCAAATAGATTAGGAGTTTAGTTAGTAGGAATCACCCTTAAACCTTTATTAACCACATCTTATGTGGATTAATCTAACATCTCATGTCAAGCTTAATTAATTTTATTTGTTTGTCCAAAACCATTTCAATTAGTCTTGTCCATTAGTATCTCATACAAACTATGACATAATTGAAGTTATCCTTTTATGAATAAAACATCACGACATGCTAGCATCTTTGTAAATTTAATTACATGTTTAATTCAAACATCATTAATAATTAATTAAACTCTTTAATTAATCATTAATATGATTTATACAAGCTAATGAGAATTGCTATATGGTATGTGACTTACTAGGTTCAAGTTCTAATTAGTAATGTGATAAAGAAAGCTCATTTCTTCCCACCAAATGTGTGACCCTCATCCATACTTAGTCCTATAAGTGGTGAGTGACATCTAGCATAACATATCACGACTATCAAATTAGAAATGAATGTCGGTGATCATATCCTTGACATTGCATGGACCTCTCGATTATAATTACTATGCACTTGAATCCCTTCATTACGGATTCCTGATCTTAGCTAAGGTTTTGGAATAGTCAAACCTTATATGCCAAATTGTATGATTTATTTTCGGTGTTAGTTCTTAATAAACCAGTTCCTACTAGAAACTCTTTCTAATGAACCTTATCCACCCTGACCAGAGATTTACATATCAAGAACAATCATAAGTCATAGGATTCCTTCCTTGGTTACCCAAGTTAATGAATCCTTTCTTAGTTAAACACTTATCCCAACATATCACTGATTATGGCCACCACATGCCATATAGCAATTCATGACTAGCATTGGTATTTAAGCAGTAACAAACTATAACCACCAATATGCTAGATAACATGTCACCTCAAGTCTAAGGATTGTATGCATAATCATGATCTAGATGATGATATATTGACTAGTTGGTAATGACCCAAGTATCCATCATCTAATGTCACTTTTTAGCTTACTCATACCATGAGTATGCTTACGTGTTATCACGACATCACATGTCTATAGCATGAGACTCACTACCTTCATACCAATAAGTATCACATACTTATTATGGATGACAACAGAGGTGATGTTCTTCAGGATTAATTGCATCCCTATCAATAATTTTATGACTATGAACAACCTTTAAAGTATCTGATAAAGGGCAATCTGTCATCATATTCTTAAACTTTTTGGGGATAGATTCCCTTATAGAATACTTAAGGGGCATATATACATTCGATACAAGGAATAAATTCATTTAAAGAACATATATACTAAAGCTAGTTAGGTATTCATTTATATTCACATGCTGACTACAAGCTCTTGGGCATTCACTACTAACATTTGTATCTCTGATATGGGATCTTGGGAGGGAGACACTTGGTATTGGAGTCTTTGTTAGAACCATGAACTTAGCTTTGTAGACTCTCAGTTGTCCTTTGAGTTGTTGTGCTTGATCAATAATTTCCCTCCTAAGGCAGGCTCCTCTGACAGACTTATTTGGTCCTTAAATTTAAGTCATTATTATAATGCTTGCTCTTTGTATCTTGAGGTGTTGCATTCGAACTCCTCGTAGTGGCATGGTATTGTTAATCTTTTGTGCAATTTCCTTACTATTAGGGTAGAGCTTTTTGGTTGATTTTTGCTTAATAATGGACTTGTCACTCGCGACTTCTTATTTTCTAAAGGATTTTATCCCATTAGTTCCAACTTTTGCAGCAGGCGTGGTCACTTTGGTGAGGATGTTGATCATATCTTTTTTCATTGTGATTTCTCTTGGAAAATTTGGTGCTATCTTCTTGACCGGTGGGGCTTATTTTCTATTATGCCAAGACACTTTATGGATTTCTTACATCTTTGGGTATCTCTTGTTCCTGGCAAATTCCAAATTTTTTTTTAGAAGTCTCTCATCTTTGCTACAAGCTGGAGTATTTGGTTGTTGAGGAAAGATGTGGGCTTTAATAATACCACACCTAACTTTCACTCATGCCTTCAGCTAATTTATTTTCGTTGTTGGCTTTGTATTAAAGCTTTTAACCTAACCTACCCTTATGATGTGTCAACCCTGAGCATCTCCTCCTTTGGGATTCGGCATTGGTCTAACCGCAATAGAGGATTTTCTTAGCTCATTTCGCCTTCTGTTTTATTTTTTTGTCTTTCTTATTTTTTGCTTCTTGGCTTGTATTTCTTTTTTAACTTTTGATTGCTTAGTTCTATGAATGAATTTTTTTCATCACCTTAGCCTCATCGACTTTGGTGGTTTTTCCCCTTTTTAATAAAATTTTAAAAATGCTCATGAAAAAAAATTTTCCAACCATAATTCCCCAACCAATCATTAAATAAATTTCAACCTATATAATTAAATATTTGCTACATGTTGCAAGCATTTAGGACTAAATGAATTAATTAACTTTGGAGAAGTGGTTTTCCATATTCTCAAATATAATTATTTATATATGAAATACATGTATAGATCTTGATGAAGAAAAATAACAATAACTTGCTTAGGTAATGTTTGGGTTAGAATTTAAGTCATGAGTTGTTTAAGGTATTCGGGTCCTGTTATATCAGTCTAAGAGTCCTTAGTCCAGTAAAAATAAATTTAGGGGTTCCCCTTATTAGTCTAGGTTAGTATCAATCCAAGAATATCGTAATCGGACAAAGTATATATTAATCCTTTTAGATTGATAGTCCAAACAAACAATAATTTTGGTATTTTTTATATGAATACAAAAGAGACAAACTAAAATAACAAGAAAATGAGCTAAGGAATATAAAGTGAACCTAACCCTGAATAACTGTCCCTTAGGCCAGAGAGAGCGTTGCCACTGATTCCAACTCCGAGGGCTCTGATCAGATCTATCTTCCTAGATGTAGGAGGCTACCATCGTTTGGAACTCCTGATCCATAGGAGTCAAGTTTGATATCTAGGTTTGAAAAACGTCAACCACCACATTACTGGTTAGAGATGTAGGAAAATTGTCACTCCAATCGGTTGAAACAACTGCAATCTAAGAGATTGGAAGAGCTATATTATTGCTACTCCTAAGGGTTTTTTGTCAAAGTAAAGTAGGGTTTTGAATGATTGAAGTTTGATTTATTAACCCCTAGAGATTTGACCCCCTTATATACCTTTCCTCATAAGGTGGTAGCATCCTGCCTTAAGGCGATTTGCAAGCATGGGCTTGGGAGTCAAACTTTGGGTAGCACGATTTTGGTATTTTTCCATTGAGCCTTTAGAGAGTGGGTCTTGAGATAACAATCGACATGGGTTAATTATCTGAATTTTTGGCCCACTCAATCTCAACTTTGGACTTATATCTTTCGATCCTCTTTTGTTCCCGATCCACATTCCATAAGCCATCATCATGGGCATATATGTTGTGCCTATGGGCCAAGGCCATCTCCTTGTCTATGGTCAAGGTTAGTTCTGAGGCTCATTCCATTAGACTTTGGGCTTTGTGGCCTTACAAACTGGGCCAGTGTTAATAGTGCCCCCTACATCCCTTGCTAATATCTCTAGTCCTTATTCAGATAGGGATGCATATGCATATGCCTTTCTCACTATACCCCTTAAGGAGAATCGAATCTTCAATTTATCATTCACTAGTGGAGAATGACCTATCACATCTTTTCATCTTCTGACGTTTCATCTTAAAATGTGTGCCTTGGGAAGTGGGAACGTTACTCTATCAATAGGGCTATAAATTCTCTTTCCCTAGCCATTTTAATCATCTTCTACCCTAACCTATTTAATAATAGTTCAAGGTCATTTGTCAATTTTTTCTCTTGGTAAGTTTCAATCTCTCCTTTTGAATTCATTTAATTTTTTCTTTATCGGGTAAGGTTTGAACATTTTCTTACTTTTTTCACTTTTATCAGCAGAATCAATAAAATTACAAAGTCTAAGAGAACCTCCTCCAATGTCGACCTTGCCCTCGCTTACAGGGATCTCTTCGAGAATGAAGAGGTCGTTAACTAGGTATTAATTCCTTACGAATTAGGTTATTCTGTAGGACCTTGCTCTAGGTCTATAGAGTCCTTCCCTGAGTTTTTATTTGGGGAAGATAGCCTTTCTAGGTTAAGTCACATTAATTTAACCTCAGCATGGTTAGGATTGCCTTTGACTAGGACTTGGCCTAGACTAAATAATGATTTTAGATACTGGTATAAGGATGAGCCCTACCTATAATAAAGTATGGGTCAGAGCGGGCATAGATCATCTCTTGGAACTGTGTTTAGACCCTATACTAATTCATTACCCTTTCCTTTTCTCTTCCTTACTCTTTTGGTCCCCTAGAAGCAACGTGCTTGCTTTCAGATTTGACATGATGACCCTTACCCTATATAACGTAGCTTGCTTTTTAGGGATCCCTATCTTTGGAAAACCTCTTGATCCTCTTTCCCCCCATTGATGATTCTTCTTCTATATCTTTCAAGAGGACTTCTTACCAACATTCATATGTTGATAACCATAAACATCCTGAAGCACCTTCTTCTGAGGAGTACATACCCTTTCTTCTTTATTTCCTTTTATAAATACATATTTTGTATAGCCTGGGTAAAGTTACCAAAGAGAACCTTTATGTGGCCAATGCCTTGGTGTCTGGTGAAAGATATGACCTAGGTTGCTTAATTCTTTCTAGCCTATACAGAAGTTTAAAATAAATTCTTTTGGTTCATAGGGTACCTTCTTTCTCCCACCTTCGGGGCCCTATATGGGTTTTTCAGCTATGGTTGATGTCCTATTTTTTAGAGTATGTAATTATGCTCAACTCTGATTCCACCGCCAATTATCCAACTCTCGGCCATTATCTTTGTCGCGGGACTATTATTGAGGCCAAGTTTAAAGAATTCACTGAATATCTCTATATAACTCCTAGAATCCACAGTGAGAGATATTCCATGTTGAAACCATCTCGATATGGCCTTTCTTGGATCAGTCTATTCCTTTCAGAAACTAAGCTATCCTTATCTAATCCCCATATCTTAGAGTGGGCTGATTCTTAGGTGAGCGCCCTCATTGCCCATAACCTACCAGTCAGCACTTCATTGGATATGAGGGGCAGGGTCGAGGTACATTCCCCTAATTGTGCTCGAGGAAATTTGGGAATCGATAGGAGCTTCCTTATACTACCTCCTTTTCTCTCATTGCCTTTCTCCTCTTTGACTATCAGTTACTAAGACAATTTTTCCAACTATAAGAGCTTTATAATAAATGTCTTGATGAGCTTAAGGTAGTTGACATGATTGTGAGGCCACGTGTTACCTCAAACCTTAGTCTTTGGTGGGAGGGGTACATAAAGTGAGTCTATGTCGAAGACTTCGATATTGTTTGGTCTAGATTGTAGTTTTTGAAGCAAAAGACTAACAAGCCTCCTCCTATACAGGATTCCAGCCTGGCGTGACCTCTAGGTGAGTTCATCAAACAAATTTGTAAGCCTAAAAAATTCTATAGAATAAAATACCACACACTGCTACACTTTATTAATAATGTCCTTGAAGCCCAACACTGAATGAGAAACCAACACTTAGCCGAGGACAATGAAACTCATAATAAGAAAATTTCCCTTTTTAGAGAGCATTGCTACAAAAGGCCTCGATTGAAGGGAAAAAATTTGACCCCTCTTTTCCAATTCAAGATAAGTGGTTTCCTTTAAGGATTTCACCAATAAAATGGCTACCTTTGCTGACTGCTCCCTTTGGGGTAGCTGGGCCTATTCTTAAAAGAATAAACTACCCACCCAACCCAGTAACCTTTATCAGATTTTACATGACTAATTACCGTTATGACACTCCTTTTTATTGGCTTGTAGCTTTTAGACCGCTCGGCCGGGGTCTAGGTAGATATCCATCACCTTGGTGCTTCGGTCGATAATTTAATACTTTACTAATCTCTTTTCTTTTGGCATCTGTAACACCAAGGCCTATAGACGACATTATTATTAAACTAAAATGAGGAACTAAGGCCGAGGCCTTTGAGTCTTCTCAAAAAAAGGTAATGTCATTAATTATAACTCAAATTCTTGGCATGTTGCTCACCCCTATGTTGTTTCTTTATAGAAGTTAAAGCTCAAGGTTGGTACTTCTGTTACCACTGCTGCTGCCCCTGCTAATAATCCTTCATAATCCAAGTCTTCACTTTCCCAAAAGGGGTCAGACTCTACTTTTACGGGCCCAAAATAAGATAACATTGCTCGTTCTAAGAATACTGAGAAAGAAATTGCCAAGGGACTTGGTTCATCCCTTGAGGGCCCAAAGCGAGACATTGCATCCTCTCATCCTAAGAGTGATAAGGATAGAGCTACCAAAGACCTAATTATCGAGGCTCAAGACTCCCTACCATCGATGGTGACCCTGCCTGATGCCACAGTGCAATCAGAAAGACCATCTCAAGGCGAGCATATAAAAGTAATTGATGTGACCGAGAGCACAAGCTCTAAAGCTGAATTGGATAGAGACCAGACTCATGTATCCCCTGCTCATAAAGTTCCTTTCCCTTCTTCGATCAAGAAGGATTCATCAGAGGTAATTCCCTTTTTACTTTCTTCCACATATACAATTTGAACTTGTCTTATCATTGCTTAATTTCTTTTTTTTTTAAGATGACCTTGGCGATCTTGAGGATTACTTCACTTCTTTTAGCTCCAATGATGAGTGGTCCCCTAGATCTCGGCCCGTATATGTTGCCCCCTAATGATCCTCGGTAGACATCACGAAGGAGATTTCCAACCATAAGAAAACCTTGTTTATTTTTACAAGCAAAGGTCTGTTGGAACTTCTAGATGAGTCTATTCAAGCCAAAGCTAAACAGAGCCTTCAATTTATTATCGATTATATAATTGAGGAGCATCTCCAAGTTGGGACGAAATAGTCCTTGGAAAACTTCCTTCAAGTCTTCAACAAAAGCCTTCATGCTTGTTGATACATTAACAAGACCAAAGCTGAGCTTAAGAAGTCCCAAGCTGAGCTTGAAAAGATCAGAAGGAGGAGAAGGTCCTTCAGGGGAGAGGCAAATCTTATGTCAAGAATGCTCAGGCTCTAAAGTAGGAGATGGCACCAATCTCTCCAGAAATTGATGAGCTGAAGATGAGATTGGTCACTTGTTAGGGGAAGCTAGTCCATCTCCAGGAATAAAGGGCTTTAGCTATTTCGAATGTTAAGGAGGTCCAACAATAGAATGAGGCATTGGAAAGAAGCATAAGAGACTTTATCGAGATAGTATCTAGCCTTGAGAAGGAAGTGAAGAAGAATCAGGCAGTTGAGGATGACTTCCAGCAGTAGGTGTATGAAGTCGTTAAAATTTATTCCTCTTGATGTATTTATTTGTAATCTTCAAACAAGTCCTATAAGGGCACTTATTTTCTAAATTTATCGGCTATGGGATCGATTTATTTCAAGTACTTTATGACTTATGAATGCTTGTTTTTGGATATATATGTGTGTGTGTGTGTGTGTGTGTGTGTGTGTGTGTAATAGTTTTCATCTTTGGTGCATGTATATCCATCAATTTTCCTTAAATCAATCTAGACATTTAATTTTAAACAAAATCGAAATCTGACAACTAAATCGATTTTTGAAATTCAATCAATAAAATTATAATCGGCTTAGGTTGTGAATATTCATTAAAAATTAAAGATGTACAAACGTGACCTATAAAGTGATAATCGACATGGGATAAAAATATGTAAAATTAACAATCTAACACCGATATTAAACATCAGTGCTATAATTTATTTCAATCTTTCCCGATCTTTCTCAAACAGAGACCGATCCATAAAATTCCATAACGAGGGTTTGTACAGCTTCAAATACTTGCCATTGATCGATTGGCCTTAGTTTCTCCCTTCCTCGCCTGAGAGCTGATAGGCCCTGTTACCCATGATTCTTGTAACTTCAAAAGGGCCTTCCCAATTTATTGACTAATTTTTGAGCTTCAGTTGCTTCTTTGTGAGTGGTAGAATAGCTTTCCATACAAGATCCTCGACTCTGAATTCTTTAGACCGAACCCACTTGTTCTAAGCTCCTTCTATCCTCCTTTTTTTGCACTTACATTTAGTCTAGGACAACCACTCTTGACTCATCAAGATAGTCTAATTCCCTATGAATGGCCTCTTCATACTCGGATGGGGATAGTCGATCCTGGTGTTTTCTCTTAGTAGACTTGACTGTTAACTCTGTTGGAGTTATGGCATCCAACCGGTTGGCAAGCTTGAAAGGGGTATCCCATAGTGCTTCATCTTGGAGTCTTGATAGCCCATAGTGCTTCTCCTAATAGCTCATGCCATTTTCAATGATTGTTGTCTACCATCTTCTGGATTATACCCTTGATTATCTTATTGGTAGGCTCTGCTTGCCCATTGGCTTGGGAATAGTAAGGAGTTGAGTGCCGCAACTTGATCCCATATGCATTGCAGAACTCTCTTATCACTTCCCCTTGTAAACATAGTCCCCTGGTCTGTTTTGATGTTTATGGTAGGCTTGAGTGAAAGAAGATATGTTCTTTAATGAATTTGATCACAACCTTTTGAGTCACATTTTTCAAGGGGGACTGCCTATACCCATTTGGTGAAGCAATCCATGGCAACCAGAATAAAATAATGATTATGAGAAGATGGGGGATAAATTTTTCCTATAACATCCATAGTCCATCCTCTAAAAGGCTTAGGATTGATGATGGAATGGAGTTCCTTTGCTAGCAATATCTGGATAGGAACATGATTTTGATAAGCTTCACAACCCTTGTCATAATCCATATAATCTTTCTCCATCTTAGGCCACCAATAGCCATGTTGATTCAAAAGCTGTATCATTAATCTACCAGCCTGATGAGCCCCAACTAGTCCTTCATACGCCTCGACTGCGGACAACATCGCTTCCTTGGTGCCAAGGTATATCATTTTTTAATCTCTATATCTTTTGTACAAAATCCCTTCCTTTTTCCAAAAGTTAGGGGCTAGGAGCCTTGTTTTATGATCGACCTCTATAGATGCGTCTTGTAAGAATTCAACTATAGGTTTTCTTTAGTCCTGAGGTACATCAATCACAAAATTCCCTAGATGTTTTTCTATCTATTATTGGAGATAGCTGATGCCCTTTGAACATAGCATAGAGAGCGGTCGATATTCCAGTCGGATCTCTCTAAACAATTATAAGTGGCTTGATGCCCTTTGAGCGAGCTTGTCTGCTTCTTCATTTGAGGCCCTTGAAGAATATTCTAGTTAAATGTGTTCAAAAGCTTCTAGGAGGTGCATAGCTTTATTACAATAGGGCTGAAGGACCGTCACCTCGCACTTGTATTCCCCAGTGAGTTGATTAATCATGAGTAATAAGCCCCTTCCCCCCTAATATTTATTGATCGTGCCCCCAGTTCAGCCAATACTTCTAACCCAATGATTAGGGCTTGGTATTCAGCTTTCTTATTTGAGCAAGGAAAATTAAGGACAAAACCCAACTTCATATTGATGCTCTTTTGAGAAGTTAAAACAATTCCAGCCCCTACCAATACCCATGTTTTTGATTTTTCAAACCATAATTCCTAAGCTATCAATTTGGATATACAACTCACTTCCTCAAGAAACTCCTTGCTGGGATGATGAGTGAGGAAATCAGACAGGGCTTGACCCTTAATCGCTTAGAGGGGGACATATTGAAGGTGGAATTCTAATAGTTTGACAGCCCACTTCCCAATTTGATTTCTTAGATAGGGTCGTGGTAGGAACTACTTTATTAAATTAGTTTGATTGACCACCATAACAATGACTAGGATCATGTAATACCTAAACTTGGTATAAGAAAAGTACAAGGCTAACTTAAGTTTCTCGATAGGGGTTATACCTTGTCACCACATCAGTTAAGCTTCGATAAAGGTAGTACAAGGCTAACATGCTTTCGATTGTATCTTCTGAAAATGATATATATAGAATTAGGGGTCCTTTAGGTCTGGGAGGAGTCATAATTGATGGTTTTGTGAGGTATGCTTTGATTTCATCGAGTACCACTTGATGCTCCTCAGTCCAGGTATATTCTTTATTTCCCCTTACCAACGTCCTCCAAGGCCTAAGTTTTCTAGTTGTCTTGGCAATGAATATTCTCATAAAATTAATTTGCCTTATCAATCTTTGAAGTCCTTTTTTGGTTTTCGTGGTTGGGGGGTGCTTTCAAGATTGCCTAAGCCTTGTTTTTGTTGATCTGCACACCCTTTTAATGTACCATGAAACTCAAGAAATTGGCAGCATATACTTTAAAAGCACACTTCAAAGGATTCATTTTTAGCTGGTACTATTTCATCCTTTCAAAAGATTACTTTAAGTCAGCTAACGCTGTTCCTCTTGCTGGGATCTAACCACTACGTCATCAATATATACTTCCATAAACTTCCCCACAATGTCATGGAAGATAGCGTTCACCACCCTCTGATATGTGGCCTCAGCAGTCTTTAAATTAAAGGGCATCACTACCTACTTATAAACACTGATTGGTCCGGGGCACCTAAATGTTGTCTTACTCACATCTTCCTCAACAATTTTGATTTGATTGTAACCTAAATGTCCATCCATAAAACATAGGATAAAATTTCCCTTTGTTAAATCAATCAACATATTGGCAATGGTCATAGGGTACTCATCTTTAGGGGTTATTGTGTTTAAGTTTTTGAAGTGAACACATATCCTCAGCTTTCCATTCTTTTTAATCACTGGGACAATGTTTGAATGCCATTATGTGTATACTACTGGTCGGTTGAATTGTGATTTGAGCAACCTCTCAAATTCTTACTTATTCAACTCCTCGACTTTGGGAGACATTCTCCTCATATGTTGCTCGAATGGCTTAAAGCCTAGGTTTATAGGCAACCTGTGTTCTACCAACTCTTTAGTTAACCCAGGCATTTCATCATAAGCCTAAACAAAGCAATCTATATACTCTCTTAAGAGCACTACCAGCTTTGTTTCAAATCAATCATGGATTAACCTCTGTCCCTAAATTAATCTCCTTTAGAGGATCCTGAACCTCAATTGGCTCATCTTGGAGTTATTTTCTTGCTGCCCCCAGGTTCTTAAACTCTAAAGTCAATGTGGGATATTGTCCCTCATCCTCATAAATGCACTCTGTCGAGCAAACCTGCTCCCAAAATAAATTTTAGAGCTTTATTAATATATGGATACATCCCCATCCCATAGGCTCCCAAAATAAATATCTTACCTCTAATACATCCTCATCCAAGGTAGCGCGCTTCCCCGGTTTGGCTTGAAACTCCTCGGGAAAGATGGTAACTAACTCTGGGTCTACTTTCACCTCTAGGATGAGAGTTATGGTTACCATGTTGATGCTCAATTTTTTAATCAGCCTTGGTTCTTTAACTCTCTTCTCCTTGGCCGATTTATCTTCCTTAGGGCATTGGTTTGTCAAGCAAACTTCATGTCTTACCCCATTAATGTTCACAATTGTTGGTTCACTCTGGATGTCTTCTTCCATGGTTTTCTTACCTTGTGACTTGTCATTATGAACCCTTAAGTCATTTATTTCCCTTGGCGATCACTCACCATGGGGCTTTAGATCCTTTGGGTCAATTGTCTTTCCTTTTGATGCCTAGCATTTGGCATGCTGCTCCTTGAGGCCTTTGTTGTCAAATTCTTGTCTCTCATTTGCCTCTCTTAATAGCCACTGATCTCTGATGGCTAATCTCCTTTTGACTTGTTTAATAGGGAATTTATTCTTATTTTTCATCTAAGCCTTATATTCATCTTCCTATCTTTCATTTTCCCCTTAATACCTGTCTTCCCATTCCCTAGCTTTCATCCTTCTCTCTCGTAATTCCTCTCTTTTTTTAGGATCATACCTCACATCAACCTGAAGTCTTTCCATCTACTACTTCCTCTATAATCTTCTCTTCTGAGTACGGGTTGGGAATGGCCTTTGAGGCTTGCTATAGCCTATTCTTGAAAACACATTGTTGGAACTAGATGCTTTGGAGTCGGGATTGTGTTGCTCCCATTTGTCTACCTTCCTCACTATATGCTTGAAGGTTTATGGGATCCTTTCCTTGGGATTGTCTTTCACTTTTACTACCTCGGGAACATGCTTTGTCTTCATAATCTATGCATAGCTTTTTTCTTGATGCTTTACTGGGAAGTGCAGTCTTTGGTGTACATATAGCTTCGAGTATTGTAGCCTTTGATGAATAAGGCACTTCTCTTTGCCATCAGTGATGGCTTGTCTCTTCTCTAGAGTTTTGGGTAAAGTGGAAGCCTTTTTTCTCTTAGGAATTACTTCCAACTTGGTTCTACAGTTTGGGCATGTGAGGTATACTTCATATCCCTGGTTCTCTTCTTCTTGAGGTGGCCCAACTTATTTTTGGGTAAGATCTATCTTCACCTTTGGCCGATCAACCTAATTTCTTGGCCTTCCTTGTCTTAGAGGAGTGACAATGACCATACCCACCTTGATTTTGATCTTAGGGCCTTTTGGAAAGGGGTTTGTCTCAACAATGGTCTTATCCTTTCCAGAAAACAATAGTCTACCATCCCCGATGGCTTTTTACACTACATTTTGGAAAGTAATGCAATTGTTTGTGTAATGTCTATCCACATTGTGCCATTTTCAATACATCTTTGGTCTCTCCTTGGGAAGGGGAATTACATTCCTTGCACTCAGCTCAATTTGACCTTCTTTTAAGAGCAAATAAAAAATTTCCTCAGCCTTAGATATATCAAAAGTATATTCCTTGGCCCGCTTGTTTGTATCTTGCTTCTTTTTGTACTGAGGCCTTAGTGCATGGCATGAGAATGGGGCTCTAAGTTTCAAATCGGCCACATAAACTTCTGCTTCCTCTTCTGATTTTGACTCCTCGTTAATGGTCAAATATGCGACCTTTTCCTTGTAATATGACCGAGTTGGTTTTTTCTTCTTTTTCTCCTTGAGCAATCATTCATAGCTTGTTACTCGATCTAAGAGATCATAAAAATCATAGAATTTATGTTCCTGGAATTTCTCCCTTATGGCCATATTCATACCCCTAAATGCTAACTTAACCAGCTCCGATTTTGGGACTCTAATGGAGCATTGAATCTTCATCTTTCTAAACCTGGCCACATATTTCTCCAGACTTTTGGGTGATTTTTGCTAAATCGGCCAATGTTGTGCTCGGTTCCTAGTTATAAAATTCATCTGTAAAAGCACGAACCATTTCCTCCCATGAATTGATGCTATTTGGACAAATCCAACTATACCAATCGAAGGGAGGCCCTATGAGGGAGTTAGCAAACAACCTAAGCTTGAGATTACTATTGTATGAAGTTTTTCCATATTGTGTAGTGAATCTGGCCAAGTGTTCCCATGTGCTAATAGTTCCATCTCCTTAAAACAAGGTGAACTCAGGGGTTTTACCCTCTTTGGTATGGATTAAAAGCATCAATAAATTTCGGATATGGTTTCTCATGAATCTCCCTAAGTGGCCTACCTATCTTGACACCAATTCATTGCACCTTCCTGGAAAAATCATTTTCATTCCATTGACTAGCAATATGATATCCAGGGATGGGCATTTATGGCTAAGGATAAACCCCTACTGGTTGGCCCTTTAGTGGGGTGTAAGCTACTTGATTGCCCAAGGGTGGATAGGGTGTCCATTGTTGAATGCGATTGGCACTTGTATGTGAACTAGAGGCACAAGTTGTGGTTACTGCTAATATTTTCCTAGCTTAGGCATATAATAGCCCAGGCTGATAACTAGAGTAGAGGGGTAAATTGGTTGCCCCTGATTTTGATATCGGCGTGGATCTTCCATGTAATATTCTTAGCTGATAGCTTGTAGAAGAAAAGGTACATGTTATTTCCCTTAACCGATATTTTAAACCTGAGGGATAGGTGAGTGTTGCGCATATCGACCACGGTTGCCTTGTTGCTGACCCTGACCGATATTTGGTACTTGGGGAGTTACTGGTTGCTATTGTGGATATTGGCCTTGATGATCCTATTGCTGATCTTAGCCGATATTCTATCTTTGTGCGACCCTAACCTCTCTATATTGTAGCTCATTTTTAGGTGGCTACTACCAATTCTATCAGGGAGGGGTGCCCCTGTTTGTAGCCATATCCTGATACCTCCATGTGAGTAGGTTGTTAAAGTTGGTCACTGATTCATTGAAGGACTATATGGTATTATACGTCCAATTTTGAGCGTCTCTATTTTCTTTAAGAAAATGCCGTAAGACCTGGGCCATTTAGTTCATGAGCCCATTATACATGTCCATATTAGTAGATGCTATTGCCGATCCCACTACTTTGAGGTTGGCATCAGATAAGGACCTCGGCCTAGGTGGATCAATGTTTCATTGATACTCATCTTCAATTTCTCCCCCGTTTACATAATCTCGAGAAGGGTTTGGTAGCCCCCCAGGTATGATGACCTCTCGAGGCCGAGTCTATAATTTCGATCATACCTACAATGATAGGATCGATTGTCTCATTAGAGGAGTTACTAATTTTCTTAGCATGTTTTTGTTGCTTACCCGCCATATGACAATTTAGGGATGTCCCACTAAGCATGCCAATTCTGTTTGGGTTAGAATTTGAGTTCTGAGCCATTTAGGGTACTCGGGTCTAGTTATATCAGTTTAAGAGTCAGTCTGAGAAAAACAAGTTTAGGGGTTCCCCGTATTAGTCTAGGAAAGTATCAATCAAAGAATATTGTAATCGAACGAAGTATATATTATTACTTTTAGATTGATATTCTAAACAAATAATATTTTTGGTTTTTTTAAATGAATAAAAAAGAGATCAACTAAAATAATAAGAAAATGAGCTAAGGAAAACAAAATGAATCTAAGCCCGGATAACTGTCCCTTAGGCTGGAGAGAGTGTTGCCACCGATTCCAACTCCGAGGGCTCTGATAAGATCTGTCTTCCACATATCAAAGACTCCAGTCTTACACTTAAGAACTAAGCATATTGAGATCATACATCACTTTATTAGGGATCATATAGGGAAAGGGGACATAAAGCTTGATTTTGTTTCATTAGATCAATAATTAGCTAACATCCTTGCCAAGCCACTTAATGAAGAGAAATTATGTAAGATCAAAAGGAGTCTTGGTATGGGTACATTCAATTAATATTTCTTTAATTATTATGTCTTGCTTGTTATTAAATGCATCTTGGCTATATTAGATTTAATTTAGTCTAGATGCATGCACTGACAATTAACTAATGAAGAATATATTATTTTCCCCAAATAAATATATTATATTCATTAATATGAGGTCAAAGTTATTTAATTATTTGATATCTCCTAATCTATCCTTATTTAGAAAATCTTCTGATAATTGATTAGGATACTAAACAAGAAACCTATGCATTTATTTTGAATTTCAAAAAAGTGAAGAGAGAGAAAGAGATAACAGATAAACTGTTGTAATCTCTCATCATGCATGTACACGTGTTGGAATGATAATTTTTACTTGTTGGTGGTTATTTTTATTTAATTAATTCTAGATTTTGTAATTAAATCATAACTCCTTAATGGCTGCTTATTAGTTTCACTCTTATGGAATCTGACAGACACACCCTAGGAAACTGCTTCTGAGATAGAGTAGTAATTATGACCTCTAATTGATGTGATTTGTCTTG
>CAOJBK014262293.1:0-10544 GCA_948294925.1 Codiaeum variegatum | reverse complement strand
AAAACAAATTTCAAGTAAAAGATTGGCGCAGATGAAAATATGACAACTTTATATGCAAACCAAGTCTATGGACTTATAAATCCACATAAGGGTGATTCCCATAGGATAAAAAGAATTTCAAGTCAAGGATTGAAGCATATGGAGATGTCCTAACATTCAAAGCAAATCATATAGTAAAAATGTTTTGCTATAAGGAAAAGGGTTTACCATCAGGTAACCTACTTTCCAAAGCTATGCTTAGATCCATCATGATTTTAATAGCAATTATCGAACATTATGATTATGAGATTTGACATGGGATGTCAATATCGCTTTTCTTAATGGAAACATTAAGAAAACATTTTCTTGGAATCATCTAAAGGTTTAAAACCTAAAGAAAGTCCCAAAGTGTGCAAGTTTAAGAGATCCAGTCATGGTCTTAAGCAAAATTTGAAGAACTATATTCGTTGTGTTTGATAAGGTAATCAAATAGTTTGATTTCATCAAGAACATAAATGAATCTAAATGTACAAGAAGGTTAGTGGGAGTTCACTTTACAATGCAATAGTGTTAGTGATAATCCATTTTACTGTGCGACAGTGTTAGTGGGAGTTCAGTTTACTATGCAATAGTGTTAGTGATAACTCATTTTATTATGCATTAGTGTTAGTGATAAATCACTTTACTGTGCAACAGTGTTAGTGGTAACTCGCTTTACTATGAAACAGTATTAGTGGGAGTTCACTTTACTATGCAACAGAGTTAGTGGGAACTCACTTTACTTGTACTAAATGTGGATAACATTTATTAATTGATAAAACATTAGCTTACTCATTAAATGTGAAAGACTGTCTGTCCCAAAATTTTCTCCATAAGACTTAAGAGATATTACCTACATTTTTGAAATTCAATCCATGTAATAGATTAAAAAGAATAATAGGTATCTCCTAAACTTAACACTTGGAAGGGTGTTGAAGTGTTCAACATGCTAGTTTCCAAGAAGGGATACATATACTGTTAGTGTGACTAACATACATACATCCAATCTAGGATGAGATCACTGGATCATGGTCAAGGTTATCCTTTAGTACTTGAAAAAGTGCTAATGATTTATTTTTGACTAAATGGAGAAAATAATTTGAGAACTAATGGATTCACAAAAGTGGATGATGAAGAGTCTATCTTTGGATTTGTTTTACTTGTAATAGAGGAGTAGTTTGCTGGAAGAGTTCTAAGAAATAAATTACTATAGACTCTATTACAGATGCCAAGTATTTTATTGCATAAGATGCTACAAATAAAAGGTGTTTGGATTTAAAGTTCGTAATAAAACTAAGTATGGTTCCTACAATTCATTCATCGATCTCTCTCTATAGGGGAAGGAATGGAACCATTGCTCAGGTAAGGGAACCAAGGTCTCACTGGAAATCCAAACACAAAAAAAGGCAAAAGTATGTATTTGAACAAGGTAATTTGGACGTTTAAGGCAAAAAATAGTGTTAGCTGGTAACACAGTAGATCCGTTGACTAAAGTTATATGAAACTAACAGTCAGACTTCCATCTTCAAAGGATGGGCCTCAGATACTGAACCGATTGACTCTAGATTAGCTCTAGTGCAAGTGGGAGATTATTAGTAGTGTATGCCCTAGAGCTTGCACTCATCATGTGAATGTAAATAAAACCCTGATTGGCTTTAGTATTTATGCTCTTTAAATGAATTTATTCCTTATATCGAATGTATATATGTCCCTTAAGTATTCTGTAAGGGAGTCTATTCTCAAAGAGATTAAGAATATGATGACAGATTGCTCTTTATCAGATACTTTAAAGATTATTAAAGGTCATAGGATTATTGATAGGGACATCATTAATTCAGAAAACCATTACCTCAGTTGTCATCCATGATAAGTATGAGATACTTATTGGTATGAAGGTACTGAGTCTCATGCTACAAACATGTGATATCATGAAAACACATGAGCATACTCATTAGATGAGTAAGTTGAATAGTGACATTAAATGATGCATACACGGGTCATTACTAACTAGTCAATATTGCATCATCTAGATCATGATTGTGCATATAATCCTTAGACTTGAGGTGACATGGCATTTGGCATATTGGTGGCTATGGTTTATTACTACTTACATACCGATGCTAGTCATGTATTGGTGTATAGAATGTGGTGACCATAATTAGTGATATGTTGGGATAAATGTTAAACCAAGAAAGGATTCATTAACTTGGGTAACTAAGGAAGGAATCCCAAGACTTCTGGTTGTTCTTGATATGCAAATCCCTAGCTAGGGTGGATAAGATTCACTAGAAATAGTTTCTAGTAGGAACTGGGTTCATCGAGAATAAAAACCGGATAGAGGTCATATGATCTAGCATATAGGGTTTGACTATTCTATGACCCCGGCTAAGATTAGGAATCCGTAATGAAGGGATTCAAGTGCACGATAATTATGATCAAGAGGTCCATGCAATGTTAAGGATATGATCACTGCATTCATTTCTAATTAGCTAGTCATGATATGTTATGCTAGACATCACTCACGACTTATGGGATTAAGAGTGTAATGAGGATTACACAGTTAGTGGGAAGAAAAGAGTTTTCTTTATCCCATTGCTAATTAGAACATGAACCTAGTAAGTCACACACCATATAACATTTTCCATTAGCTTGTATTTATCATATTAATAATTAATTAAAGAGTTTAATTAATTATTAATGTGATTAAATTAAACATGTAATTAAATTTACAAAGCTGTTAGCATGTCTTGATATTTAATTCACAAAATGATAATTTCAATTATCTCATAGTTTGTATGAGATACAAATAGGCATGACTAATTGAAATGGTTTTAGAAAAACAATTAAAATAATTAAGCTTAACATGAGATATTATCGTAATCCACATTGGATGTGGTTAATTAAGATTTAAAACGATTCTTACTAATTATGTACTTAATCTAGTTGACTAATTGACTAGCCAAATAATCAATTGTCAACTAGAATAAGCAACCTATCTTTCTCATTTTCTTTTCCTTAATTTAAGGAAAAATAAAAGAAAAGTATGTGTATATAAAAGAGTTGGTGTCATCTTTTTTCCTAAGCCAAGTAAGTCACTCAACCAAAAAGGAAGATGGTGGAATTATTCATCATCTTCTTCTTTGGGTTAGAGAGAGAAACTCTCTAAAAGTTAGAGAGAGAAAGCTTAAAATTCACACTAGGTAGAGAGAGAAAGTTAGTTTTAAAGAAAAGTTCTTCAAAACACTAACTCTTCTTCTACTTCCCTTTGAGAAAGGAGTGTGGTGAAGCTTTTATGTCCAAATCCAATCCTAAAGTCTCAAGTTCTCAAGTAAAGGAGCTAGGATCAAAAGTTTAAGTAACCAAAAAGAGACAATTCAAGCTTTTTGAAGAGAAATGGAGAACCAGCTTTTGGGAAAAGGTAGGCGTGCTTCAAGCTAGAGACTTTGCACTTGAGGAACTAAACAAAGGAGGGTGGGAGGTATTTTTGCTTCTTACCATTCATTGTTCAATTTTTTATTTTGCACATAAATTGCTGAAAATATCATTGGTTGAAGTTATGGTTCCAAACCTAGGTTTAGACATTTATCAAAGAGTTTGATAAATGACTGAACCCTCTATGTCAAAAGAGTTTTGACATAGAACTAGTTTTTAAAGAGTTTGAAAATTCCTAAGTTTTTGTTAAAAGTGTTTTAACAAAATGTTTAGAATTAAATCCTAGGTTAGGACAAAGTTTCAAAGAGTTTGAAAAATTGTCTAACCTATTTTGTTAAAAGAGTTTTAACAAATTAATTTTTGAAAAAGTTTTAAAAATAAAAAATCAAATCCTTCCGATTCGGATTTTAATTTTTCTTCTGCTTCAGCTGTGCGACTCTGTAACATTCCCTACAGTATATTTGGACTAGAAGCAACTCTCCATATAGGCATCAAGAACTTAAAGGTCTACAGCGATTCCTATCTAATCATCTCACAAGCCCTAAAAAAGTGGAAAATCAAAGAAGGGCGATTGGTTTCTTACCATAAGTGCCTCGAAGAGTTAGCTAATAAGTTCAACTCATTATCATTCAACTACATTCCAAGGATTTAGAATAGATTTGCCGATGCATTGGCAACTCTAGAATCAATGATAGAGATACGTGATGGGTTCATTATCCATCCTATCTCAATAAGCATCAAGCATTAACCGAGTTTTCAAACTCATTACATAAGCCTTTCAGTAGAAGAGAAGCCATGGTACTTGACATCTACATTTACCTCACCAAAGGTAAGTATCCTGAAGGATCATCCAAATTAGAATGGAGGACCTTTAGACAACTTGCCAATGGATACATCTCTAGAGGTGGCATCCTTTATAAGAAAACAATGAATGGTGTTCATCTTAAGTGCGTCTCATACGAAGAATGGTTGGACCTTATCCAGAAAAATCATGAGCCAAGGTTACTACTGGCTCATCATGAATGGGGACTATGCATAATATACTTGAAAGTGCCCAAAGTGTCAAGACTATGCAAAGCTCTAGAAGCTTGATTCTTTGCCTCTTAACCCAATTTCTACACCGTGGTCCTTTACTGTTTAGGGTATCGATGTCATTGGTAAGATCTCACCAAAGTTGTATGCTGGCCATGAATACGTCTTGGTTGCCATAGACTACTTCGCCAAATGGGTTGAAGCTACACCTTATCAAGTTATGGATTCCAATAAAGTAGCTCAATTCATCAAAACTAACATCATCATAAGATATGGTATTCCCCATGAGATCATTTCTAACAATGACTCACACTTTCAGAAAGAAGTCATTACACACCTGAAGAAGGAAATGATAGAACATCGCAGGTCTTCCCCTTATAGACCTTAAACCAATGGTGCAGTTGAAGCTGCCAATAAAGCATTAAAGAACATGCTTCATAAGACTATTAGCAATCATATAGGTTAGCACCTACATTTTCTGAGTGCCCTTTTTGGGTACAAGACCACCTACAAGTCAGCTACCAGAGCTACACCATACTCATTAGTCTATGTAATGGAAGCAGTCCCCCCTATAGAATTGGAAATTCAGACAGCCAAAGTTCTTCAAGAAGTAGAGATCTCTAAACTCGACTGGCAATAGGCCTACTTTGATCAATTCAATACAATTAATGAGAAAAGGATGGAAGCACTCCACCATACACAGAACTACCATATCAAACTTGTAAAGCACTTCAAATCGACTTGCAATAGGCCTACTTTGATCAACTCAATACAATTAATGAGAAAAGGATGGAAGTACTCCACCACACACATAACTGCCATATCGAACTTGCAAAACACTTCAACAAATAGGTTTAAAGTCACAATCTTCAGGAAGGGGACTTAGTCTTTAAAAAAATCAGACAAGTTGTATAAGACACTCAATAGAAATTCAGACCTCCTTGGAACGGCCCATACATCATCAAGAAGATCATAATAGGCGGAGACGGCAATGAATTCAATCATCCAACGAACCTCGACCAACTCAAGAGGTACTTCATATAGTGCTCTTATTGTATTGAGCATGCATTCAGGCATCACATTACTAAATAATATTTGGTAAAGGAATCTATTCTCAAAGAGTTTGAGAATATAGTGACAGATTGCCCTTTATCAGATACTTTAAAGGTTATTCATAGTAAGAGGATTATTGATAGGGAATTTATTAATTCAGAAGACCATCACCGCTATTGTCATCCATGATAAGTATCAAATACTTATTGGTATGGAGGTAGTGAGTCTCATGCTACTGACATGTGATTTCATGATGACATATGAGCATACTCATTGGATGGGTAAGTTGAGCAGTGATGTTAGATGATGCATACATGGGTCATTACCAACTAATCAATATCTCACCATCTAGATCATGATTGTGCATATGATCCTTAGATTTGAGGTGACATGTTATCTAGCATATTGATGGCTATGGTTTGTTAATTCTTACATACCGATACTTGTCATATATTGGTATATGCCATGTGGTGGCCATAATCAATGATATGTTGGGATAAGTGTCTAACCAAGAAAGGATTCATTAACTTGGGTAACTAAGAAAGGATCCTATGACTTTTGGTTGTTCTTAATATGCAAATCTATGGCCAGGGTGGATAAGGTTCATTAGAAAGAGTTTCTAGTAGGAATTGGGTTTATCAAGAACTCAAACCGGATAGAGGTCATATGATCTGGCATATAGGGTTTGACTATTCCATGACCCTAGCTAAGATCGAGAATCCGTAATGAATGGATTCGAGTGCACGATAATTATGATCGAGAGGTTAATGCAATGTCAAGGATATGATCACAAATATTCATTTCTAATTAGGTAGTTATGATATGTTATGCGAGACATCACTCATAGCTTTTGGGACTAAGTGTGCGATTAGGTCTACACACTTGGTGGGAAGAAAAGAATTTTCTTTATCCCATTGCTAGTTAGAACATGAACCTAGTAAGTCACACACCATATAGCAATTCCCATTGGCTTGTATAAATCATATTAATAAGTAATTAAAGAGTTTAATTAAATATTAATGATGACTGAATTAAACATGTAATTAAATTTACAAAAATGCTAGCATGTCTTGATGTTTAATTCATAAAAGAATAATTTTAATTATGTCATAGTTTGTAGGAGATACAAATGGGCATGACTAATTGAAATAGTTCAGACAAACAATTAAAATAATTAAGCTTGACATGAGATTTTAGCTTAATCAACATTAGATGTGGTTAATTAAAGTTTAAAAGTGATTCCTACTAACAATAGCCCTAATCTTGTTGATTAATTGACTAATCAAATAGTCAACAAGACAAGGTTCACCTTTTTCCTCCTTAATTTAAGGAAAAGGAAAGAAAGGATGTGGCCTATATAAGGTAATGGTTATCATTTTTTTGCCTAAAACATAAGTCACTCCACCTAAAGGATGATGTTGAACTATTCATCTTCTTCTTCCTTGAGTTAAAGGGTGAAAGCTTAAAATTCACACTAAATAGAGAGAGTTTGTTTTGAAGGAGAGTTCTTCAAGAACAAATTCTTCTTTTATTACCCTTTGAGAAAGGAGTGTGGAGAAGCTTTCAAGTCCAAAACTAATCCATAAGTCTCAAGTTCTCAAGTAAAAGAGCAAGGATCAAAAGTTTGGATAACCAAAGAGAGATGATTCAAGCTTCTTAAAGAGAATTAGAGAACAAGCTTTTGGGAGAAAGCTAGGTGTGTCTCAAGCTAGAGGCTTCACATTTGAGGAGCTTAATGAAGGAGGGCGAGAGGTATTTAATGCTTCAAACCTTTCTTGGTTTAATTTGTGTTTTGCACAAAATTGGTAATTATATCCTTGGTTGAAGTTATGGGTCCAAACCTAGGTGTAGACATTTATCAAAGAGCTTGATATATGACTAAACTCTCTACGTTAAAAGTGTTTTAACATAGAACCAATTTTCAAATAGTCTGAATATTTCCAAATCTTTTGTTAAAAGATTTTTGACAAAATGTTTAACAACTAAATCCTAGGTTAGTGCAATATTTCAAAGATTTTGAAAATTGCCTAACCTATTTTTGTTAAAAGAGTTTTAGCAAAACTTAGTTTTTGAAAAAATTTTGAAAACCAAAATGTTGAAGCTTTCCCAAGGTTTTCGCATTTCTTCTGCTTTCACTGTGTGACTCCGTAATGTTTCCTTCAAAACTATACTATGGATTATTCACCAAGTCATCAAGTGACAGAGTGTCAAAAGATGGAATCGCCTCTCCTCCTAAAGATGCACTCAGAAACCCAGACAAATCTTCCTCCTCCTTATCAATAATCGGAACCGGTAACATCCAAAATTTTTTTTTTCCAAATCAGAAAGGAAGAAGAATGGATTATCAGAGAAAGCATAAGCAAGAAACTAAAGTTGTGGTTGAAAATGAAAGTTAAAGCCCTATTTATAGGAAAATTCATAAACTCCTGCATTTATTACATTCACACTTAGCAGCCACGTCCTCTCGAACATGACTACTAGGGGGGTAACTGTGAACGCTTATTTTGACACCATTGCATCATGCCTATCAATACAAGCCCAATAGATCTGACCAAGCTCAAATCGAACTTCAAATGGACCAAAAAAACTAAATTGGATTAAACCGAAAAGACCTAGAAAATCAGGCCTAGGAATAACCCAAGCCCAAAATGACTTGGTGTATGCTTAAATAACTTCACGTATGCATCAAACCTTTAACCCATACATCAAGCCCTTCATGCATGCATCAAGCGTGTAATGCATGCACCAGCCATTTAAGGTTTTTTTCTGATTCATTTCTCTATAAATTCGACTTTCCATAACAGACCCGGGTTCGGACCTTTTTATTAACTTTTTATAGTTCTCAGACTACACTTACAAACACTTACCAAGCACCGTTTTATGCTATTTTACCATTTTCTGACCCTTAAAATATAGTTTTTAGACAGCAAATGCTACAAACACTCCGATTTTAGACACTACAGACAGTCAATCCGTCCAAGCAACATTCAATCTAGTTCATACCAGCACAGTTCAGACACTCAATCAACACTCCCCGAACACAATGGAGACCCGCTCCGACTTTGTCAAATCGTCATACCCTCCAATTCTTAAACCACGCAAAAAGGTAAATATGGTATAATATAGTTCTTACCTTTAATCAAATATATGTTTTAAGCCCTTTAGTTCAGACCAAAAGCATGTTTTCAGAACAATTATTAAGTCCTTTAATTCAAAATTAAGGCAATCTTATGAAAATCGCTTTCATAATTAAAATCAACCAAGCCCTAAAATCAATTTAGGTACATTCATATTCAAATTAAATTTTCATTAATCAAGTATCAACATTGATTAATAGTTTTCTTGGTTAATTATTTTTAATAATCTAAAATCAATTAGCTACTGAATAAACCAACCACCCCATTGTTATCGGAACAAGCCTCACCCTTCACAAGAAGGTAAAACAGTGTGCGGTTTGATTCCCATTCAATGGGATACACTAACAAGCCATTCAAAGCTTCAACTCCAAACTTTTTCTTTTCTTTGTTTCATTTATGTTTATTTTATTTCATTCGTATTATTTCATTATTTGTTATGATTTGGTTCCTTATGTAATTTGCTTATATCTATATGTTCTAGTAATGTATGTACTTTGGGAAATATGTGCTCCTCTCAGATCATATGACTGTAGAAAAGATCCCATGATTCAATGGTTTTGCTTGTATAAACTTTATCACTTTATTTGGGGTGTTGTGCCTTCCATAGAATCAGAAGTGGGCTAGAGGAAGGACCCTTGGAAAATCTGTTGTCTTTACTGCTTTATGGATTTCATTCGAATATTAGCATGCTCAAGCATTCATCTAATATAAATGCTCATGCATACACGAAAACAAATCCTTTTAACTGAATTTGAATGATTTTTTTTTCGGGCGAAAATCTTATTTTAATTAAAATGGTACAAAAACTATTTTTATTAAAATATTTTCAGATCACGAACCCCCGAACTCCTTTTGATTCCAAAAAGAACTAGCTTTTCCAATTGGGTAGAAAACTTATATTTTTCTAAAATGGAGCTAAATCAAAAAGGTTTCTTAATCACCTTAGAATGAAATTGATTTTTCTAAAAGGTTAAGTTTCCACTCTAATCACTTCACACACAACATGCACTCCAATGGACATATGTGGGGGCACAAATGTGGGAACTCGATCCACAATCCATGACTTCTCGAAAGTGTAATCCGAAAGGTTTCCTCTGGACCTTGCAGAAGTCAGCAGGCGCGCTCTTCGGGGGAAAGTCCCGCAGGCCATTTGGATAGGGCCTCACACATCCATCCAGTTTTCCACATTTTCATGCTTTGAAAGTCATTTTTTGAACCATCACATGTGTTACAAGACCAACCAATGGATATTAATCCAGATTTGACATATAAAAAAACTCATATATCCACAATTGACAGAATGGTTAGGAAACTCTGAAATAAGTAAATCCCAATCGTAAATGTGCTATGACAGAATCAGAAAATTGAAGAATGCACTTGGGAAAGCGAACAAAGTATGCAAAGTTGATATATGTATCTATTTCCTAAAGACTAGAAATATCAAAATTGTATCGAATGTTTCAATCTAAAAAAAATGAATATCATATTTATAATCGATGGTTTTCTTTTGAAATTCGATGATAAATTTTTTATAAGGAATGTAGAATGCAATACTCTAAATTTCGATATTTTAAATTTATTAAATCATTAATAGTGTATAAAATATATATGTCTCGATCGATAATATTTTTCGATAATTAAATCAAATAATATTTGTTAATAAATGATTTTGATAAATTTTTAAAAATTAATTAAGAGATATTTAATTAAAATTTATTAATATAATAATATTTTATGATATAATAATAATAATAATAATAATAATAATAATAAAAAATAAAGAAAGTGGTGGACCACACACAGTCAACTGACTTTATATATATATATATATATATATATATATATATATATATAAAGTTAACAATAACAATT
>CAOJBK014261510.1:0-10291 GCA_948294925.1 Codiaeum variegatum | reverse complement strand
TTTTTTTCTAAAAATTATTCAGTATAATTATCAATTTCTATTACTTTTCTTTTAATTTCAGTTGTTTTTGGGATTGTTTTCACTATTGGAATTTTGAATATCCCCATTAGTAGCAAAATTTTACCTTTCATTTGTTTGTTTTCTTTTTGGACCTTTATTAAAATTAGAAAGGACTTCGCCATTTAAATGTCAATGAAAATTGAAATTATACGTTTCATCATCTTAGCTACATCTAGCTAGTTGACTTCTACAAATACAATAAAATGAAATTAAAATCATGTATAAATTTGACAAAATAAGTTAATTATAAATTACTAAGTTAATTTGACAAAAAAATTAATTATAAATTTAATTGTTCTTGAGGCTGTAATGTGACCTAGATGCTTATGTAATTATGTTATACAGCTTATAAAAATAATTTTTGAACTTTGAAATGATCAACAATTCAATGTCATTGTGCAAGAAAATTGACTGATTCGGGTGGCAATTACAGCATAGTTTCACATTAGTCAGCTAACGAATTAGAATAGAAGAGAATATTGTTTACACCTTATGTTTTCATTGAAATATTCAAAAACAGACAAAGAAAAAGGAGTGCGAACAACTAATTGAATCTCAATTTTTTTTTACTGTTAAAAAACAAATATTCTTTGAAAATGTGCATTTAAGTCTACTATTAAAAATTTTCAAGGTGAGGCTATGTGTAATTTTTTCAGAAAATCTGATTCAAGTATATGTGGTCTGGTGGACAAAATTGAAGAGTTAATGTAAAATTGTTAAAGTTTGAAAATAAAAAATTTGAAATTTATGAACAGGTTCATTGAGAAATATGGAACTCATATTATTGTGGGGTTAAGCATTGGAGGGGAAGACGTGGTGTTAGCGAGGCAAAATAGAACTTGTAATTTGTCTGCGTCTCAGCTGAAGAAACACTTGTATGACCTTGGAGACCAATTATTTACTGGAACTTGCAATTTTTCCCCTAAATCCAAAGAACAAAAGCACAAGGTTATCATTTCTTTTTCTTATTATATATTTTACATTGATCATAAGTCCTAATCAATTTGTTGATTGCAGGCACCACAAGCTTTTAATGTGTTTGATGTACAGCCTTCTACCTTCTTCAATAGCTTCTCATCCGTTAGTTCAAAAGATGTATGTTCCATCCTTCAACTTTAGTCCATGGCAAAAAAGCCTGAATAAGTAAGGATAAAATTGAAAATAGTGTTGTTGTTTACTCAGGGAATCACGGTTATATGTACAAAGAAGGGAGGAGACCCATCAGCTAATAGTCATTATGAATGGCTTCTAACAGTTCCATCAATGCCTGATGCTATTCATTATAATTTTATTCCTATCACTTCTCTCCTTAATGCTCTTCCTGGCAAAGGCTTTTTATCACACGCTATCAATCTTTATCTCCGATGTAATTATTTCTCTTCTCAAAATTTTACTTTCTTTTTCTTTTTTTTTTTTATGTTTTAAAATTTTTTTTTATTTTTCATTCCAGATAAGCCTCCTATAGCTGATTTAGAATACTTTCTTGACTTTCAATCTTACAAAATTTGGGCTCCTATTCACAATGACCTCCCACTCGGTCCTACAACTAATATGTCTACTCCATCACCAGCTCTTCACTTCAATCTAATAGGTCCCAAACTCCATGTAAACGATACTCAGGTAAAGTTTATAGACCTCTTCAACTTTTGATACTTTTTCGATGTGGTATTCTAACAAAATACTAACAACATGTCAGGTTACAGTTGGAAAGCGTCCTGTAACTGGAATCAGATTCTATCTAGAAGGAATGAAAGGCAACAGATTAGCCATACATCTTCAACATTTATCAAATACTCCAACAATGCTACAAGATAAGATAGACAACGAAATCCAATTCTGGAGAGGATCAGAGGAAACTAATGACCATGCTTTTTTTGAATTCCTCTCGCGAAAGAAATTCTCACATGTATGCACAGCCCCAGTTAAATACAATCCAAGATGGATTACAACTAACAATAAAGATGAAGCCTACATTGTAACAGGAGCTCAACTTCACTTCAAAAAGCATGACTTCAAAAATGTTCTACACCTTCGCTTACTTTACTCTAAAGTCTCAAATTCATTTATAGCTCAGTCACATTGGATTCAAGGGCCGTCAGAATTTTCACAAAAATCTGGCTTGCTTTCTGTCCTGAGCACCTCTATTTCAGGAAATCCAATGAAAGATAAACAGCAGGCGGTGGTTGTGGATTCCAGCGTTTATCCATCAGGACCACCTGTGACTGTTCAGACACACAAGCTTTTGAAATTTGTGGATCTTTCACACATTTGTAGAGGGCCTCAGGATTGTCCTGGACATTGGTTAGTTACTGGGGCCAAGTTGGACTTGGATAATGGCAAAATATGCCTGCAGGTTAAGTTCTCTTTATTGAATATCTGTTCTTGAAACACAATTTTTGTTAGTCTAGTTTTTTTTTTTGTTTTTGCATTCTATATAAATTCTATTTCATATCTACATAGGCTGGTGGCTTTGAGAAGAGAAGTAATCAAAATTGTTTTGTTCTTAATTCTTCTTATATATATATATATATTTATATATATATATTAAAGATGGGTATTAGTCAATCAATGAATTCTTATATATGAAAATTCATCATATTTGTATGAATTGGATAGTTCTACCAAATAAATTGGTCTTGTTTTACTTTTTCGAATTTGATTTTATGCGTAGAGTCTAATAAAAAAGTTGCTGTTATGGTGCCAATCAAATTAGTTGATGCAAAGATCTTCACATATCTCTTATTAAAAAATTTAATTTTAAGCATACAGTTTTTAGTTGTTATTCTATAATAGGAGTTGGCAGTTAAAAAAGTGCGTCCATCATAGTATTAAGAGGCTGTAATTCTAATTTCATTTCCTTTTAATTGGAAATGTGAATAATTTACAATTTGACTAAATAAAAAAATTACTAGTCAATGAACTACTAATTTATTTTGAAAAAGTTAACTTATTTGTAATTTGGAGAAAGCTATGTGGAATTTCATTTGGAGAGACTCCATTTTCAAACGTAAATCGGTCACTATTGGAAAAGGACTTGTAGTTCTTTGAAAGAGGGTGGTTTGGGAATGCATAGCTTGTCAATCTAAATGGAGCTCCATTGACAAATTAGCTTGGGATGTTTGCAATCAAAGCAGTCCAATGCTTTTGTTCTTCCATCAGCATTGCATTGGGAGGTTCTTAACTCCAAAGCTCTTTGTTGTTTCATCTATTTGAAGTTCTATCAAACTAATAATGGCGAATTTATTAAAGAATTCAAAATGGTTGTTGGGCACTAACTCTTCACTCAATTTTTAGCAAGATAATTGGCTTGGGCAAAGAATTATTGATATTATCAATGTCTCATCTGCTGGCCGAAAGTTACTAAACAATAAGGTGACTGATTTTTATGATGAGAATTGGCAGTTTCCTCCTTCTTTTTAGGTGGCTTATCCGATTCTTTCTAGTGTCATTTTAGATACTAAATTCTGTCATTTGGACACGGATAAGTTAGTATGGGTTGGTGATGCAAAAGGTGAAGTCTCTTGTAAAGCTTTCTTGCGAGAGAGAGCTAGTACGGGTATTGATCTCCCTTGGCCAAAATTCATTTGGAAACACTTCTTCCCCTTACTAGATCAATACTTTGTTGGTGCCTCTTTTATAATAAATTGCCCACAAATGATAATCTTTGAAAGAGAGTTATGTCCATTGTTTCTTGTTGTCGATTATGTGACATTGCTTATGAAATTTTGGAAAAATATCTTCCTATAATGTTCATACTCGTTGTGTATTTGAAAAGCTATTGAAGAGTTATTTGAATTCTCTTTTAATGCTACAAATTATTGAACTCCTATTCAGATTTTATTGTATGCCATGTTGTTGAATTATAGCTCAAAAGTTAAAGCACTCTTGTTAACTGTAACTGTTTTGGCTTTTTGGGCTATGTGGTATGTAAGAAATCAGTTAGATTTTGAAGATAAATTCATTTCAGTTTCTCAACTATCAGATTTATTATGAAAGTTATTAGAGAGTGTGACTTGTTAAGGGTGGGTTCTATGTATAACACATAACAAGAGTTGCATATTTATGTAGAATTGGTATTGTTGGAGCCCTTTCAACAGCTCCTAAAATCATTCCAGTCAGATGGTGCCCTTCTCCTGCATCATGGCTTAAAGTAAACACAAATGGTGCAGCTTTGGGCTTACCGAGTGTATGTAGTGCAAGAGGGATTTTCAAAAATTGTAGAGGATTCATAAAGGGTTGTTTCTCTTTACCGTTATCGGTGGGTTATGCTTTTGAGGCTGAATTATATGCAGTTATTCATGCTATTGACAAAGCTAATGATTTTGGATGACACAACATATGGATTGAAAGTGACTCCATAAATGTGGTCACTAAGCTCCGTTATAAAAGCACATATGTTCACTGGAAGATGTTTCCTGATCAGTTCCGATGTCTTTCTCTTATTTCTCTCCTATATCACATATTTATCGAGAAGGGAATATGGTTGTTGATAAACTCTTCAAGCAAGCGTGAAGCAGTGGGCGTGAAGAATGGTGGTTCTCATGTCCTGATTTTGGTGCTGCCTTGGTAGCTCATGATGGCCAAGGAAAAGAAAATTTTTTATTTATGTAGTTTTTATGCTCCATTTGTTTTTTAGGAGTTTTTTTTGTTTTATTCTTCCTTTAGAAGAATTCTATAAACCGTTTATTTTTTTATTTTACCAATAGTTTTTTATTAGAGTATAGAGCATGAAAATGTTACTAAGAGGTGCCAACCTAGTTGAGATACTTGAGTGCAGTCACCAAATCTTATAACTCTAGTTTTGTTCGAAAATTTTATTTTGAAAAAGTTGATCCAATGATGATTTTCATGGTTCTTTCATCTATAATCTTATCCCTTTCAATCATAATTGTTGTTGCTAGAGCTGCTTTATCTATTTCACTCACAAAAATAATATAAAAAGTTTGATGTTAAGGATTGTGAGGCCCTGTCCGAACCTTGGACAGCCATCAACGTGCCTTCGAGTTTATGACTCGAGGAAACCGACTACGTGGAGTCAGATTACGTATGGCGTCGTGGTTTTCGCAGTTCTCACTTTCGTACACTCCACATGTGTTCGTTGGTGTGCACGTGTGATGTGTTTGAGTCGCCACTTAATCTTTAGAAAAGCTATTTTTCTTAGGTGATTAAGAAACTAGTTTAACTCCATTTACGAAAATATGATGTTTTACCCATTTAATTTTTGAAAAGGCAAGCCTGCGAATCATAATTGGGTTTGAAGATTTATGATTTGATAAAAATGTTTAGAAAAAAATTTACTAATTTTTAAAACAACTTTGGCTTAAGAAAAACATGAACGGTTTCAGTTAAAATCAATTTTATGTATGCATGGCATATCCTCATGATGAATGAACAGTTATAATCATGGCAAATATGATGCATGTACAGAGATTATATCATGCATGGCAGTGTCAACTATGAAAGCAATAAAAGAAAAATTAAATAGGAGTCCCCCTCTAGTCCCGAAGAGTTCTTAGGAATGCACACATCTCCAAATAAAAGGAATAAAAATGAAAGCAAAAAATGAGAATAATTACATCAAAACAATACAAACATAGAGATCCTTTATCCAATCCAGACGGATCTGGAAATTGCATACATTCTCCAAAATTAATTACAAATCTAGATACGTCAATATTGATACAAACAATGACAAATAAAAATAACAATAAAAATGAAATAAATAACAATAATAAAAATAAATAAAATAGAGAAAAAAAATTGGAGTTGAAGCCTTTTGAACAGGCTTATTGGCGTACCCCTTTGAATGGAAACCAAACCCCACATCGTTCTCCCTTCTCACGAAAGGTTGGGTTGTTCTGAAAAATAGTGGGTTAGTGGTTTGATTCATTCAAAAGCTAATTCATTTTATTTTAAAAAGAATTAACTCAAAAAGGTCATTAACTATTTCAGTATTTGATTAATGAAAAATATTTTGGTTAGGGTGAATTTTCCTAGTCATTTTAGGGCTTTAGTTTAATCATTTCAGAAAAATGAGTTTTGGTATTGTAAAAATGCCTAATCAGATTAAGGATTTTATTCAGAACTAAAGAGAAAATAATATTGTATTGTATTTACCTTTGGCTTACGATATTTCGAAATCAGTTTCGTGGAAGGCTTGATGAACCCATATCGTGTCTCCATTGTACTCGGAGAGATCTGTTGGACGTCTGACCGGAATGAGGCTTGTGAATGTCGAACCGTTCGTCTGATTGGAATTGTCAGAAATTAAGTGTTTCTAGTGTTTAGGAGTGTGTTTTTGTGTAAGAGGGTTTAAAAATCATTTAGAAAGTAGTCGGAAGGTCAAAAAGGCGTCTGAAAAGTGCGTGAAAAAGTTGTCTCAAAAACTGACCCGGATGATCGAATTTATAAAAAACAGTGTCGAAAAATTTGAAAAATTGGACCTCATGCGTTAAAGCCCAACTGCATGAGTTTCAGCCTAAACGCATGTGTCTAGGGCTTCACACATGCGTTAAGCTCCAAACGCATGCGTTTGGGCCTTAACTCATTTGTTTGGGCCCTCACGCATGTGTATGTTTTTTGTGTCCGGTCTGATCTGATTTAGTTTGATTTTTTAGCTTTTTTGAGTTCATTTGAGATTCGATTTGTGCACAATTTGAATTTTTGGGCTCGTATTAACGAACTAGATTATATGGTGTAAAAATATGGGTTTACAAGGATATGTATAATAACTGAGTTTATATGACTATGAGATTAAAAATAATTAATAAGAATATAATTTATGAAAATAATAATAATAATAGTAATGTTTTTCCATTCCTTCCACATATTCATGTTTTCTACGATCTTAAAATTCAAAAATATTTTAAATTTATTTTCTTATTTCATTTCTAAGATAAAATTAAATTTTAAAATAAATATTTGATTAATATTCATATTTTGATATTCTGATGAACCAAAAGGCGGTTAGTGATGCTCACTCAAATTAGATGGGCCAGGGGGTTCTGAAATAATTGATTGAAACTATATTGTGGGCTGGACCAGACTCGGATCTTTACACGTAAAACCAGAACAGAGGGGGAGACACATTTGCTTGCAAGGTGTTTGCTGTTTTGCTTAAACGAATATACAATTTGCCAAGAAAATTTTGATGCCAAATTCTAAAAAATTGAAGAAAATGGCGTCACTGCTTGCGTCTAACAATTTCTTTATAGGTCTAGTTAATTATATTTGTTGGCAGAGAAGTTAGAGAATCTTTTGAAAAGTTGTGAATAGGAATTGTTAATATGAAAGATTCGTTCCTTTTCTGTGATTGGAATGCTGGTTATGTATTTGTATGATTTGTGATCTTCTGGGGAGCCAAAGATGCCAAAATGGGAGACAGATGCACCTTCAATGGTTGGTGGAGATGGCACTTACAGCTATTACAACAACTCTACCTATCAGGTTTAAAATCTATTTGATTGATTCTGAAAATTTGCTCTTTCACTTTCATGCTAAGAAGTTTAATCTAATGCATTTGGGCCTTACATGTACTTTTTAACACTTGAATGTGTATTTGTATGAAAATTAATAAACTCGTGCTCAATTGATTAAGTTTGAAATGAAACATTATTCTTGAATTAGTTGTTCATATCCAGTATTTCTTACAATTTTCCTTTTTTGGGGTGAATAAATCCAGAGAAAAGTGGCTATTTCTCTAAAGGAAAAAATTCAAGAGGTTATTGCTATGGAGTTGGACTTGATTAATCTGCCCACTGCTTCAAATACATTTCATCTTGCAGATTTGGGATGTTCAGTTGGACCAAACACTTTGTTTCAGGTCCAACATTTATTAGAAGCTATAATACAAAAGTATCATCAATTGCAGTGTTGTGCATCTCAAATCCCAGAATTCCAAGTTTTCTTTAATGATCAAGCAATGAATGATTTCAACACTCTCTTTACTTCTCTCCCACAACAGAGGCAGTACTTCGCAGCTGGAGTAGCAGGTTCTTTCTATGATAGATTATTTCCCAAATCCTCTCTTCATTTTGTGAATTGTTCTATGTCACTTCAATGGCTATCAAAGGTGCCAGATGAGAATTCTGATGCTTGGAACAAAGGAAGGGTTCACTATGCAAATGCTCCAGATCAAGTCATTAATGCTTATTCAACTCAATTTGTCAAGGACATGAAAAACTTTTTGAATGCTAGAGCTGAAGAGCTAGTGAGTGGTGGAATGATGGTCATAACCACAATTGCTATCCCCAATGGAATGCCTTTTTCTGAGCTCCACAATAGCTTGCTGTTTGAGTGTATGGCATTGAGTCTTTTGGATATGGTGGAAGAGGTAACAAAAGATATTTTTCATTATACAAAACTTTACTACACTGAGTATATGTCCAGCAAATGAAAATGAGATAATAATATATGATTATTTTTGTAATATTTTTTAAAAATATTCATATGCAGCCGGCGTAAGTAAGTATTTTCAATTTGGATAGTAAATTCAAGTAATGTTGCCATTTACACAAATCTTGTCCTTGCAGGGATTAATCAGTGAAGCACAAGTAGACTCTTTTAATGTGCCATTTTATACTGTTTCTCCAAAGGAGATGACACAAGTCATAGAAAGAAATGGGTGTTTCAGTATTGAGAGAATGGAGTTGACAGACCCAGCACCTTGGCTTAAGGGTCCAATTAATATACCGGAATGGGTTACTCATATAAGAGCTGCAATGGAAGAATTGTTTAGCAAACACTTTGGAAGACAAAATGTTGCTCAAATATTTCATCGATTAATTAAAAAACTCACCCACCGTTCTCATCAGCTCGAATCAAAATACAGGGACAAAACTCTTCTTTTTATTGCTTTGAAACGTAAATGATTCAGGTTCAAATCAATTTCTGGATCTCATTTTGTTAACTGGTGAACTGGTTTTGTGTGTTTTTTTAATTTTTTTTTGTCAGATAATATGCTCTAGTTTAAGCATTTTCTTTAAGAAAAAAGTTTTTTTTTGTTTGCCCAAAGAAAAAACAAAAGTTTATTTAAGCGTTTGATAAAGCATAATTCTTTATCTTGGGCTCCTCATCAATATCTAACTTTTGGGCTCTGTGATTTAAAATTTGAGCCCGAAAGATTTGCTCTGCTTTTCCTTTTTTGAGCCAGAAGCCTGAAAAGAGTTTGGGTGTGGTTTGGGATTGTTATGGACCAGAATATTTTACAAGCACATAACAAAAGGGATTTCTACAAAATTTCATAAAAAAGAAATCAAATATCAAAAATGTTTATGATACAGCTCAGCATCAACTTCGACAACAACTAAAGGTTCGAGATTAGTCCGAGCCCCGTTAGCACCTTAGTTCCTTCCGAACTCCCGAGCCTTCAAGGAGTTTGTCTTATTAGCCTTCGGAGTTCGGAAGATTGACAGAGACAGGTGCTCACAAGACTCTAAAGCCCATCAGCGGTCACATCAAAAGTCTCATCCTTAATACTTTGCATTATACATAAAGCGGACACGTGTCCCACTACAAGGAGATCAACTATATAAATATATCATCAATTACCTTACACAGATAAGTACATCTTGAGACATAAAAAGCTATATTTTTCATTTTTTATAGTTGTTCTCTCCATAGAGATTACTGACTTGGCAGTCGAAGAGTTTATGCCAGACACACGTCTACCCACCCCTGACCTTTTCTTTATCTTGCAGGTAATTTAGATCAAACCAATTGAGTCTCACTCTAACTACGTGGAGATCAACCACGCATTAATTTTTTTTCATCAAAACTACCTATACCACTCAAAAATATGCTCTCCATGAAAAACATAGCAAAGCACAAATCAAACGATAAAAAAAAAAATCAAAACTCAAAGAATTTAACTTTCACTAAAATCAAATTTTGAAACATGAAATACAAACTAAACATGAAAAAAATATATATTTTTTATTGAGTAAAAACTATAAGATTGAAATCTAAACTTCATAATTTTAAAGGTAAAAAAAAAAACTCAATAAAAATTTCTTATACTAACTGATAGAGGTTGAAAGTATTGTTTCCTTAATGTGATTGAATGAGACTTGCATAGAAAATACGATCAGGGGGTGGACGTAGTATTGGACGATAACTCTCTGACATTCAAGTCAATATAAAGCAAAAAAAAGTTGAAAGAGAGTGTAGTGAGAGTGAAAAAGTGAGATTACATTATGATAGAGGAGAGAAATCCTTTATTTATAGATAGAGG
>CAOJBK014260830.1:0-15439 GCA_948294925.1 Codiaeum variegatum | reverse complement strand
GTATTTGAGTCTGGGCTTCGCTGTGCCCCCCTTGGAGGGTCTTTGGCCAGTCGAGCTAGACTTAGTGCCTCATCTCATAGAGGTCTTAGTGCCCCCCCTGGAGGGTCTTTCGCTAGTCAAGCTGGGCTTAATGCCTCATCTCATAGAGGACTTGGTACCCCCCCGGAGGTTCTTTCGCGAGTCAAGCTGGGCTTATTGCCTCATCTCATAGAGGACTTTGTGCCCCCCTTGAAGGGTCTTTCGCCTTTCAAGCTGGGCTTATTTCCTCCCTTGGAGGGTCTTTGGCCAGTCAAGCTGGGCTTCACCGTGCCCCCCTTGGAGGGTCTTTTGCCAGTCAAGCTGGGCTTCGCCTCTTCAGGTTCCTTGGCTTGGTGTTCATGTTGTGCCCCTATTGGGGGGTCTTTTTCCAGTCAAGCTGGGCTTCGCCTCTTATGGCTCCTTGGGTTACCTCATACCTGTGCCCCCCTTGGAGGGTCTTTTGCCAGTCTAGCTAGGCTTAATATTTTTGCTATATTTAAAAGCAATTAAATTAGTAGAAAACATGTGTATATATATCAACATGTAGTTTTATTTTTTATCATGAAAAGTACAGTTTCAAATGTTATACATTCCATGTGTGAGGTACTTCTCTGCCTTCCATGGTGTGTAGCTTGTAGACTGCTGGGCCGATAGCTTGTATTACTTGGAATGGGCCATCCAAGTTGGGTGCCAGCTATCCCATGCCTTCGCGTTTGCCTGTGGCTTCTAGGCTTCGCATGACCAGGTCTCCTGCTTTGAACCTTATGTTCTTAACCCTCAGATTTAAATAGTTGGTGACCCTGTTCTTGTATGCTGCCACCTTGATGTACACTCTTTCCCTGAGTTCGTCTAGGAGGTCTAGATCGATTCTCTTCTGTTCTTCATTGTTCTCTTCACCACAAAAGTACACCCTACCACTAGGTTTCCCAATGTCTACTAGAAGGATTGCCTCAGTGCCGAATGTGAGGGCAAAGTGCGTCTCGCTTGGCATGATTCTGTAAGCCCATAAAACATGGCATAGTTGTTCACCCAAGTTTCTTCCATAATCCTCCAGTCTTTTCTTCAACCTTTGGACAATGGTTTTATTGGTCACCTCAGTCTGCCCATTTGATTGGGGATGGGAGACCGAAGAGAAATGCTGCTTTATGTTGAGGCCTGCACACAGGTCTCTCATTTTGGCATTGTCAAACTGCTTCCCATTGTCACTGATTATCTGGTGTGGCACACTGAACCTGCAAATGATATTCTTCCATAGGAACTTCATCACATTCTTCATTGTAATCATTACAAGGGCTTCGGCCTCGACCCATTTGGTGAAGTATTCAACTGCTACGAGAAGAAATTTTCTTTGACCAGGGGTGGTGGGGAGTGGTCCCACTATGTCCATTCCCTAAGTGGCGAACGACCATGAGCCATATATGGGCACTTGTTCAGCAGCTAGAACTTTGCACAAGTTGATAAAATTTTGGTATACTTGGCATCTTCTGACTAGATCCATGGCATCTGCCTTCATGGTGGGCCAGTAGTAGCCTTGCCTGATAGATTTTGCTGCTAACATCTTCCCTCCAATGTGCATTCCACAGGCACCCTCGTGCATCTCCCTCAAGACATACTCAGCTTCGCTGAGAGTGAGGCATCTGAGCCAAGGTAAAGAGAAGACCCGCTTATAGAGGACTCCATCATATAGTGAGAAATGTGAACTCCTCCATTTGATCTTCTTTGCTAGCTTCGGGTTAGCTGGGAGTTCGCCCCTTTCCAAGTAGGCCATGATTGGATCCATCCAACAAGGTTCGGGCTCAACACTCATGATGTCCTTGGGAATTTCTGTGGAAGGGTGAGCCAAGGCCCCTAAGAATACTCTGCTGGGGATGTCCAATGGATGAGCTGTAGCTAGCTTGCTTAAACTATCTGCCCTGGTGTTTGCAACTCTTAGGACTTTTCTGAACTCAACCTCTATCCCCTTCTCCTTCATCTTTCTCAGATACAAATCTGTCTTCTCCAGGTATTTGACCATTTCTTGGTGGCGAGCTTTGTATAGACCCTCTACATGGTCCAACAATAACTATGAATCGCTACAGATGTGCAATGTCTCTATATGCAAGAGTTTGGCCATAAAAAGACCTTGAAGGAGGGCTTCATATTCAGCTGTGTTGTTAGTTATTGGGAAGTCTAGCTTTAGGGTGAACTTAATGAGGACTCCCTCTTCGTTCTTCAGCACTACCCCCACTTCGCTAGCTTCCTTGCCACTTGCCCCATCAACAAACAGCTCCCATTTGCCCTTTGTGTTCGAGGAATCGAGCTGCCCTTCAGGCTTACTGTCTGGCAATTCTCCAGCTGGGAATGATCCCTCAGATATGAAATCTGCTAGGGCTTGTGCTTTGATTGCTCTTCAAGGCCTATACTCCAGGCTATATCCTCCCAATTCTACAGCCCAACATAATAGCCTTTTTGACAGCTCCAGCTTGTGCAACATTTTTTGTAAGGGCTTGTCAGTAACTACTACCCCTTGGTGTTCTTCCAGATAGACTTTGAATTTCCTGTAGGAAAGGACTAAAGCATATACCATCTTCTCGAGGGGGCTATAGTTAAATTTTTCTTCTTGGAGTACCTTGTTGAAATAGTACACCGGTTTCTGTACATTTCCTTCCTCTCTTACCAACGCTGAGATAATTACATGCTGCGAGGTTGAGAGGTATAACAGAAGCTCTTCACCTTTGATGGGTCTACTTAGGACCTGTTCTGATGTGAGGAAGGCCTTCAAGTTATCCATGGCCTGTTGACATTCTTGTGTCCATTCGAAGGTGGCACTCTTTCTGAGCTTTTTAAAAAATGGAAGGTATTTCTCCCCAGATTTAGACATGAATCTGTTGAGGGCCACCAACCTCCTTGTTAGCTTCTGAACTTCTTTGACTGATCTGGGAGGGTTCATTTCCAGGATGGCTTGGACTTTATCTGGGTTCGGCTTAATTCCCCTAGCATTGACTTGATAGCCTAGGAACTTGCCTCCATTGATGAAGAAGGCACACTTCTCTAGGTTCAACTTCATTCCATAGGCATTCATTACTCCGAATACTTCTTTCAAGTCTTGCACATGCTGTTGGAAGCTCATGCTTTTTACCACCATGTCATCCACATAGGCCTCAAGGTTCTTCCCAATCTGTTCTTTGAACATGTGGTTGACGAGCCTCAGGTATGTGGTTCCAGCATTTTTGAGTCTGAAAGGCATGGATGTGTAGCAGTATGTTCCTTTCTCTAAGATGAATGAACTCTTCTCCTCATCATCTTCATCCATTCTGATCTAGTGATAGCCTTGCTTGGCATCAAGTAGAGAAAAGTAGTTGAAAACGGCTATGGAATCTACTAGCTTATTGATCATAGGCAATGGATAGGAATCCTTTGGGCATGCCTTATTTAAATTCGTAAAGTCCATGCACATTCTGTGGCCTCCGCTTTCCTTCTTAACTATCACCACGTTGGCTAACCACTCTGGGAACTGCACTTCTCTAATGAAACCAGCTGCAAGTAGTTTGTCCACCTCTTCATCAATTATGGCTTGCCTCTAAAGCCAAAGCATCTCTTCTTCTGTTTGATAGGCCTGTAGGCGGGATCTACATGCAGCTTGTGAATGATGACCTCTGGGCTGATCCTTGGCATGTCAGTGGAGGTCCAGGAAAATGTTGCCATATTGTCTGCCAAAAATGCCTGTCCCTGCTCTTTCTCTTCTGGACTCAGTGTAGAGTTAATCTGGAGGGTTCGGCCATCATCATTGACCTGGCAGGGCTCGATCTTCTGGGCAGATTAGCCCTTGGATTCGACTGGGGATTCGTGAGGAAATGTCTCCACCATGTTCACCTCATTGAGTTCTAGAGAGATGGCTTTCCTCTTCTTCTCCACTGTGAATGTCATCTTGGGGGTTGCATCCCCATAGATGTGCAGATCCAAACCATCAGGGAGAGGAACTATCATTCTGCCTCTTCTGACATTGACTGAGGTGTCTAAGTCCCACAGTAATGGTCTTCCCAGTAACACAATGTACGCCATAGGTAGCTTTATCACCACAAAGATTGCCTTCACCACAACTACCTTTGGAGCTCGACCCACCGTCACAGGTAGCTCTATTGTGCCCATTGCTGGGATGATAGCTTTGTCAAGGGTTCGGACTGGTGCCTCCAAAGGCTAGATCATTGAGTTATCTATCCCCATCTGTGTAAATGCTTCCCACTGCAGGAGGTTCACTGAGCTTCCTGTATCTACAAATATCCTCCTGACCTTGAAATTGGCCACTACTACAAAGATGACTATGGCTTCGGCCTTAGTAGTGGCTCGGCTAGTTAAACTGGATGTGGGTTGCTTTGTGCCATTGAAATACACTAATTCAGATGGATCATGGGTTCGAGCTAGCTCTTTGTCCTTCCTTGGACTCAAGGGAACCTCTTCCGGGCCTCTTATGAGGCATAAGATGTCTCCAGCCACTCCATCCTTGATCGGCACTGGCTTTTCTAGGTTCGCTGGCCCTGCTCTGTCATCCCTCCTGATGTAGTTGCTGAGGTATCCCTGTTTAATGAGCCTTTCAATTTCTTCCAGGAGGGATCTGTAACTATCAGTTGTGTGCCCATGAGTATTGTGAAATTTGCACCACAGAGATCTGTCTTTCTTGGCTGGATTTTTCATGATGGGCCTTGGCCTCTTCCATATATCCTTGTCTTTAAATGCCGCAAAAACCACCTTTGGCTTGGCATTCAATGGTGTAAGCTTGGAAGGATCTAACCTTTCCCTTATCGGAGGTTCGATATATCTCTACTTTGGATTCAGCCTGTTGGGGGTTCCACCTCTGGGTGGCAACTCTTCTTTCTTTACTTTCTTTTGAGATGAGCCTCTCTCTTTTGGCTTTCTTTTCTTGAAAAACCGGCTCTCCCTGAAAGCATCATCCTATTTGATGTATTCCTCTATAATAGCCATGGCTTCGTTTAAGGTCCTGGGCGAACTCCGGACCAGGGCTTTGAAGTAATCCTGATGGCTGGTGCATTTTTACAAGGCTTCGATTGCTCTGGGTTCGTCAATGTCAGTCACCTTTAGTGTTTCTTTGTTGAACCGAGCAATGAAGTCTCTAAGCGATTCATCCGAACCCTGCTCTATCTGCTCCAAGGCTCGTGTCGACGTTGGTATGGGAATAGAGGCTGAGAACCTTTTAACAAATAGATTCATCAGACTCCAAAATGAGTCTATGCTGCCCTCGGGCAAGCTGTCATACCACTTTACTGCAGCCCCTCCTAGAGTTCCCCTGAAGGCTCGACAAAGCGCCTCATCCCTGGTGGTTTGCAGCTCCACCAAATGTTTATACTCTAGGATATGTGCCTTGGGATCTTGGTTGCCATCGTACTTATCAATCCTGGGCTGCTTAAACTTGTCAGGCATATGAAACTCTTCTATATGCCTGGTGAATGGAGACCTGAGATGTAGGGAGAAATCTCTCCTCCTGTCTGGCTTTGGGCCTGCCATCTCTTTAACGTATCTACGAACCTCCTCCCTCAGGGTCACTCTAGACCCGTGGTGGCTCGAAGCCTCCTGTTCCTCCCTTCTGGGATTTGCATGTTCTTATCTTTGCTCTAAACCCCAAGGAGGTATGCTCTGACGATCCTCCTCTCTCCTGTTGGCAGCAAATCTGTCTCCTACTGCCTCCCTATCTTCCACTTGCCTCCTTCCACTCCTATCATCTCTTCTTTGCTCCCTGTCTGGCACTCCTGGCACAGATCTATTCTGGTTCCTCTCCTCAGCAGGCCTGGTTGCTGATACATTAGCTGGGATGTTGACATTCACTGTTGGAGGGCTGTTATTTGCTTTGATTGGCAGGTCTGGCCTTTATGCTGCTTAGAGAGGCGTAACTAAGGGAGCAAGATTGGTGATTAGGCTTTGTAAGGCAGCCACCAGATCTGGCGTTGCCTGAGACAAAATGGGTAGTGAAGCTGGCGTGGAAGGGCTTAGAATCTGAGATTAGTTCATGAAGCTTTGGATGCTTTATAAAGAAACAGCTATGTTAGCTAACGCTGCAGTTGAGTTTTGAGGGGTTGGATGTGTGTTTGCTGCTAGATTTGTGGTAGGAGGAGGAGGACTATCCATGTGGGCTTCATCGTGGGTATGTTCCATTGTGAGAGTTTTTATTTGTGATATAGGCTTTGAGAATGTGTTTTGAAAGGAACTGCTAGATGTTCCCACAGACGGCGCCAAATGATGCGTGTGGTCTTTGGCCAATGCTTAGATCGAATGGCTCTGGTTGAGTTGGAAGCAACCTGCACAGAGTAGACAGTGGTCAGGGGTGGCCGGATGTTGTGTCCGGTGATAACCCTCTGATGCTTAAGTCAGTAAGGGATTGGAACTCAAATGGAACGGTATGTATGTTGTGAGGTTGTGAGGATAGGTAGTCATTACCTTGTTCAAGATGATGAGGTATGTATTTATAGGGTGAAAACCCTGTTGAAGGGGACACATGTCAGCTCCGGGTACTTTGACAGTGTACCTCTTCATGAGATCTGTGATACCTGTCTGTTGTCAAATCCCGAGCCCTGAAGGTCACTAAAGGACAAAACTTGTGGTGTGCCTCGGATTCAGGTAGGACTGGATGCTACAGGATTCGGTTAAGGTCCAAATATGTTATTAGGGTCGAACCAGACTAATACTGAGCAGTATCACTTATATATATATATATATATAGTCGAAAAAAAAGTGTATTAGTTGGACAAGGAAGAAACAGTGCCGAATAGGAGCAGGAAAATAAAATTTAAAAGATAATCACAATTCCAATCAGGAAGAAATATATAATTAAATTTAATGATAAAAAAATAAAATAAAATTTATGAATATTGTTATGTATATTTTTCAGCCTTATCCTTAATACAAGCATAATTTGCATTAATTTTTTTATAAACAACTATGCATCTATTTTTTTTTAATTAATATACAAATTATTATTTTCATTACTTGGAACGGACGAATCACATTGTGTACTATACGAAAGGTAATTCTTCCTATTTAATTTTTGACGTCTTTTATAAATGATAAGGAAACTAATGACATTGTGTATTAATTAATGTGAGATAATTGTAGTAATTATATAATTATTTTTTTAATTAAAAAAATAATAATTTATACTATTATAACAAAAAAAAATATTTAATATTTGAATAAAAAATAGTATACCTTAGTATTTACGGAAAACTTGCATTAATTTGAAAATACTTTTTTATATGAATAAATATATAATCTCTCTTAATAGTGTAACCGGAAATTTTAGTTATTATGGATTAGAAAATAATATTTTTATAATAATAAATCAATATATATTTATGATAATATTAATAATTTTTTATTAAAATTGACTTCTTGAATATTCCAAACATATAAATATATTTATTATCAAATTTAAACCAATACTAATGATTAGCGAAAATTTTCTTTTGAAATAAATAAAAATTGATTCATTTAAAATTTTATTTTATTTTTTATGACATGATTCATTTTTAAAATTTTTTATTTAATAGTTGCTGAACAAATAATTCAAGTTTGAATTAATTAATGTTTATTATTTTAAGAATGAATGTTATTTTTAAGTTTACCAGATACATATTATTATTGAAACAATAAGGATACTTGTAAATTGCAATCGAAGTGGTGGTTTGAGGGTAATAAATAGTTAATATTTATAATTTTATAGTTTAAGTTCAAATTTCAAATAAGCAGAAAGTGAAATTAATTTAAATATTTATTCATCCTTTTACTTTTTTTTTTTAAAAAAAAGAAAAAATAAATACATTTATAGTTATGGTTAATATAATTTATTATTTTATCTAATTTGTTGAACAAATTTTAAAATTGATGAAAGAACTAATTATATTTATATTTCAATTAAGAAAAAACATTTAGTAATTTATATTTTTAATTTCATGAAATTAATTATATTGAAATAAGTTTTTTCAAAAATAATCAAATTTTAAAATTATAAATATCTATTTTCAACTTTAAAAATTTATTTATTAATAACTTTAATTTTTCCCTCCCCTACCCGGGCTGTAGGTTCCGCCCTTGCTCCCTCTGTTACATGGAGAAACTTTTATCCAAATCCTTCACAAATTAGGAAAACCGACTCAAAAAAAATTTACTTATAAATAAGGAAATCAAAAATATTTTCCTCTGAAAATCTGAGTTCAATTTCAAGACATGAACCTAACTTCAAGAACAACGTTGTTCTTCTTCACTGTCTTCATGTTTTTTGTGTCTTACACTAACTGGCCAGCATTGACTCTCTTGGTTGCTATGTTTTTGCTAACCTCAGCATTGTTTGTCGTCGCCGCTCGTGCCACCGTTTTAGTTTGGATCACTGTACTGGTGCTCTTGGCCTTGTCTGGTAAACGACGTCGTGTGCTTGTTAAACACGGCTACTGATGTTGATATGCTCTTGCTTAAAAATTCTCTTTGTATAGATGTCACTTTCACAGAGACTTATTTCACCATGGAAAGGGATTTTTCAATTGGGCGATTAAACTTCATGTATTCCCCTAATTCTTCATTGTCAAATCAACGGGTTTTTGTTAGATGAAAGGGTTTTATGAAGATGGGTAGGGTTTTTGATAAGAGCATACCCACTAATGCATTGTAACAGAGTCTTGCTAAAAATTTCTGTGAGCACTCGGCAAATTCATCATTTTTGGTTCAGCTTGATTTCCTGACAAAATCATCAGACCAGAGTTTTGTGAAGCTATACGTGTACGAGTTCGACGACCAAATTTCAACAGCACTTCTCCGTTAGTCCTAATTGTTAGAAGCGAACGCGTTATGCTCAATCCAATGGAGTGCACCATTAACAAAAGCTGGACTATCCACATAAAAATATTCATACTTGGGAGAAACATTAGTGATAATCTTCCAAGAATTAGCATTAAGTGAGTATAGCTCAGTCCTAATGTGTATCTCACCATCAATAAATAGTTTACTTATATATAATACTTTATAATCATTTGCTCTATAATCAAATCCAAAACCAATTATCTTTCTGATTCTATAAGCACTGCTAGCCGGTTCAGGTTCGGTAAGTGATAATGATTTTCTAATTGAAGGATTCCAAAGAGTAATCAAATTAGTTTGAAAGAAACAAATTAAGCCATTACAAGAACCAATGATTAAAAGATAAGCATCAATTGGGGGATTGAGCTGCATATATTCCCTAAATTCTCTATTGTCATAACGTAAACTGAACTGACAATTACAATGATACCAATGGTTATATAAAATCAAGGGGGTTTTGTTTGAAGAGAGGGTTTTGAGAAGGTGAGTAGAAATTAAATTAGGATTTTTTATGAGAGCATACCATGATTTGCACACACAGATGCATTGTAAAAGAGTTTTTACGGGCAATCTGCTCAAAATTTCTGGGAGCAATTCTTCCGGCAAAGTCATCATCTTTGCTCCGATTTGTTTTCTAAATAACTTCTGCCTTTTCATTCTCATTTCACCTTGATGTAACGAAGAGAGTTTTTTTTTTTTTTTTTAAATTGAGTGAGACGTCTCTCTTTCTTTTTTTGTGTTCTTTTTTTTTTTTTTAAGTTTTTTTTAAGCCAGAAATTAATATTATTATTATATAATAAAATTAATATTATTACTATATAATAAAATTAATATTATTTTTATTTTAAAAAAATTATTAAAATAAATTATTAATATTTATATTATATTTATATTTAATATCTTAATAATTTCATAAATAATAATATTTGGACATAAAATTTATAATTTTTAATTATAATATTATATAAAAAATTAGTAAAAAAATATTTCAGTTTAAAATTGAATAGAACCAAAAATATTTTCTTTCTGTGCATATTAAATTTCGATTTATAAAAATATTATAATTTTGATTTTCCGTTTATTCGATTCGATTCGGACCAAATGCTAAGCCTAGAAAGTATATATCTTTTTTTTATTTTCTCATTAATTTATTTATTTATACATAATTAATTCAATAAAAATAAAACATTACTATTAAATTAAAATTTACAACTTAATAAATAAAAAATAATAAAAACAAAACTCAATATTTTGGTATTATTTTTAGAATTTATAGTGTTTGAATTATTCAATTAACATACAATAAAAACTTATTAATAAAAAAACTGTGGCAAAAAAAAGAAAAAAAAAACAAGTATATGAAGTGAAATTATTGAGAAAAAAAAAAACGAAATTAAAATCTTATTATTCCATTTGTTTATAGAGCTATTTCAATCTTATTTCTCATTTCGGAAACTCGAACAAAATATTTGTAAATATCACATAATCTTCTCAATAATTCACATCGTTCACATACGGTTCATGGCCGATGTTGGTCACGGTCAAACAAATGGCCTTTAATTAATGAAAATCAGGTAAGATTGACCCAAGCAAACTCAAATGGAATATAGAATAAGACTCCATATGCAATTGGAAAGATATAATTTCATATTTTGGGCAAAAAAAAAAGATTTAATTTCATATGACATTGAAACTAAACAAATTAAAAATGTCTTTACATAGAAACAGAGAAGTTGAACAAGTGATCAACCCTTTGTTTGCTTTGCTTTACATTTTCTGAACTAACTGTACTGCTTGGACCTTCGATCTAATTTATCGAACAATACTAGGCTCTCCATATAGTTATAAATATTGTATCAAAAGTTACGAATAGTTTTGCTTGTTGATTATTCGAGTTTTGTGAAGTTATGTATGATGAAATTTTAAAAATCATTGCACATGAAAATCCCAACAACACTTCTCCATTATTCCTGAGTCTCCCACAAATGTCTCTAACTTCATCCATGATGTTACTATTCCATACTCTTCATCACCCATATATCTAAATTATTAAAATTATTCCATTGATGAATGATTGAAATAGAGGATTTTTCTAATAGCTCAATAGTAAAAAATGCCATTGAAATATTTTCCAAACAATCTGGCAATAAAATCTCATGGAATGCCTCATCTTTCAAATCAAATCACATAATGATACTATGTTGAGGAATCATCTCATTATAATCAATCCAATGGAAAACACCATTGACAAAACTTGGACTCGTTGCATCAAAATAATTATAATTGGGAGGAACATTAGTTTTAGTCTTTTAGCTATAGTTGCCTACTTTTCTGGGGACTGCTTCCTCTTTCTCGAGGCTACAGGCTTGACCGAGCTATCTATGTTTAGTATGTGCACTATCAACTTAGGATCAACCCCAGTCAGGTCGTCTCTCAACCAAGAGAAGGCTTTGGGATTGACCTCTAATGTCCCTATGATGCCTTGTTTAATTGGTAGGTCCAATTGTCCTTCCACCTGTATTTCTCGTTCAGAAACTATTACTTTCACCACTTCCCCTTTAGGCTCCATATAGTTCTGTCCTGTGAGTAGCTCTTCTAAGTCCAACTGTGCTGCTTGATAGACCCTTTTAGTGCATTGAAGTAGGTCTGCCTAGTTGTTTCCTGGTTGCCTCTGCACATTACCTGACCTCTTATACTTGGAATCTTCAGCATGAGATGATAGGTACTAGATATTCCTCCTGTAGTATACAAGTAAGGTCGACCTAATAAAATATTATAGGGGAAAGTTATGTTAGCTACCATGAACTCCACTGTTACCGTCCTTGTCAATTCCTCATCTCCCAGTTTGGCCTCCAGATGTATCGACCCTTCGAGCCAGACTTGGTCTTTGTCGATTCCTACCTGAGGTGTCACTACAGGTCCCATATTCTTCAAGTTGAGTTTCATTTTTTGGAAGCAATCTATAGTTATTATGTTTACGGAACTCCCATCATCAACCATAATTCTCTTGACTCTATAATTGTTGCAATACCCCTGAATGATTATGGCGTCATTGTGGGGGTGAACTACATGTTGTCCATCCTCTTGAGAGAATGATGGTGCACCAGCTAGATGGATGGGTTGAGGGTTGAGCAAGAGCTTCACCTTTTTGGACAATGGAGCTGACTTCTTTGATAGCTCGCTTTCTCTAGGTCGATCTATCGCCTCCCGAGCTCCCCCCATTATGACGTATATATCTCCTGCCACCTATCTCTCCTTTTACCTATGAGGGTCATCCCTCGGGCCTTTGTTGTCCTGCCTCTCTTCTCTAGCTAGCTCTCGCCTGGGTTCATTGCCTCGCTTCACATTTCCTTCTGAATAAGCTTTTCTATTTCCTCCTTGAGGTGTATTCAATCTTCAATAGCATGGCCTTTATCTTGGTAGAATTCACAATATTTGTTGGGATCCCTTCTAGATCAAGAGGAGTCATTCTTAGGGGCCAGTTCACATCTTCCACACTTTTCTTTATCCACATCAGTACCTCTTTCCTAATGGAAGATAGGGAAGTGAAACTATTTCTGTCCGAGCCCCTGCTCTCAAATCGTCTTCTAAATCTATCTATGTTTCTCCTTGAGCCATTGCCACTGCCAACCTCTTCTTTTTTCTAATCCCTTATGGTCAAGCTGGAAGGGGCAAACTGATGCCCTTCTGACCTAAGGTTGGTTAGCCCATCTTTTTAGTTAATATGCCCCTCTTTGATGGCCATAAGCTGGGTCTATGTTTGTGGCTGTTTATCCAAGAGCTTATTTTGCAAGCTCTGATTTGTAGTTCCTCTGACGAGGGCTTGTTGAGCAGTGTCAAACTGTAGCTCTCCTATCTCGCCCACAACTTGATTAAACCTCCCAATGTAAGACCTCAAGCTCTCTCTCCCTCTCTCTGCCTGACTGAGAAGAGGTCTGACAATTTTTTAGGTTTGGTCCTCAGAGCCATAAACCTTGTTTGGAAAAGATCTGCCAATTGTTTGAATGAGGTAATTGATTTGGGAGCGAGCTTATGATACCACTCTTCAGTTGGCCTTGACAATATGGTAGGGAAGAGCCTATATAACACATGATCCTGATATTTCTGGGAATGGATCTCTATCCTGAACTTATTCACATGTGCCTTGGGACACGTCTTCCCACAGTAGTTGTCTAACCTCTGTAGTTTTCTGAACCCTTCTGGGTATGCCTGCCTCAAGATGGCATCTACCAAGGGGGATTCCCTTGGAAGGTCTAGATCCATGCCTCTCTATGCTATTCCCAGATTCTCCAATGCCTTCTTAACCTCCTTGGTGACCTCTATAGCTGGGGGGTGGGATCTCCACATAATTGTGAGCTTCATCCTTTAATTCACCCCTATTGTGAGTAGTTGACACTACACCTCTACGTCCCTTTGGTCCCTGAGCTCTTTCACCCTCAGTTGGGGGAGGAGCGCTTCTGGATTATGCATGTGAAAGATGATGGACCTGTTGACGTAGCTCAGCCATCTCCTTTTGGAGATCTCTATACTGGTTGTACATCCTCTACCACAGGGTCATTGAAGTCAGGGTTCTGGCCCTGATTGTAACCTACTGCACCTTGTGCTTGATTCCCTCCATTCGTACCCATATTATTCTTGGGGAGGCTTGCAACCGTCAGGTTTAATGGAGGAGCTCCAGCAGGTGGGTTATGTGGGGCACCTGCTGGTGGTGGATTTAGGGGGGCATTCGCTGGTGGTGGATTTTGCCCCTGAATAGCTGGCATTGCCCCTTGGAGAGTCTGGTTACCCATCCCTGGTAGATCTGGAAATAGATTGAGTCCCTGGTTCAAGTCAATTCTCTTTTGATTGCCTGCCCGACCAGCCATTATTTAGCGTGAAAACAACAATTGACTCTAAAACTGTGTCTAAGCTCACTGCACCAATGATGTCTTTGAGCACCCTGGGTTCCTAAAGATCCACTCCAAAGCCAACTTGCAAGACAAATAAAGACTACGAGGGTGCCTTGTCGGCAACCGCTCCAATGCTTAAGTCAATAATTAGCTATGGAGAGATGTAATATAGAGAGTTTTAGGGTTTGGAGTCATTAACTTGTTTCCGATGGTTGATTTTTGTTATATACTTGTTAGGTAGTTTCCAAGTCCTATAAGATAGGTGATTAGATAGACATTCCCTGATTTTAGAGATAAGAAAGATAATAGGATTTTATCCTTAATTGTACTTATCCACATATGTGGGGACGAGCTCCCTTTATCCATTCGAGGTTAAGGGTTTAACTTTTCCATTCATAGTTCATACCTAGATCCCTCATCCGAGATCGAGGGTTCGACCTCTCATGCCAGGTATGAGCCACTCACGTGGCTTGGGGCCGTCCAAATTCAGGGAGAAGTTATCACTAATCCAATACGGCTAAGGATACTTATCCTCATCTTGTAGTTACAAAATTAAGTAATGGGACAACCTGTGTTTTTAAGTCGTGAGTTGGCTGGTTAGCAAGATTCACCCAAGCAAATAGAAATGATCTGAGTGTTACCGTGCTATTAAACTTGATTACTTTTACTAAATTCTAAAATTTGAAGCTTATAAAGCTAAGCTAATAACATTACAAATCTAACAAAAACACATCAGTCAGACAATTTGCCTCACTTAGCATCACTTGATGAAAGTATAAATGGCAGACCAATGCAATGCATTGAAGGGCGAATACCGAGTCATGCAGCGGAAGTAAAAAATAAATTTTCAACATTTTTCAGCAATATATTTTCAGCAGTATTTTTTTTTTGCAAAATCCGATGTAACTCAGTTTTTTATTTTCAAAACTTTTATGAAATATTTACCATGCCAAAACACTTCTGACATGGTTGTGTTTAGATATTTATTAAACTATTTAACAAATTACTAAACCAAAAAATGGACCCATATTCAACATAAAGAATCTTTCCAATTATTGTGCAAAACACAATAGAAACAAAGAAGGGTTAGAACGTATGAAATACCTCAACTCCCTCATTCATTTAGCTCCCTACGTGTGAAGCCTCTAGTTTGACTCACACCGAAGCTATCCCTTGGCTTGTGTCTCCTTTCATCCTTGAAGAAACTTGAACCCTCTCTTGGTTGCCCAATTTGTTAATTCTTGCTTGAGAACTTGAGACCTTAGGGATTGTGTTTAGACTTTGGTTGAGCACAAACTTGAAATTTTGAAATCTCTCTCACTAGCTCTTGAGTGCTTCTCTCTCTAACTTCTTGAAGAAGAAGAAGATGAATAGTGAAGAGGCTCAAAATTGTTGCAGCAAAAATGAAGATCAACCCACTCTTATACTCATACTCTTAAACCTAATCTTCCTTAAATTAAGGAAAAGTTAGGCAAGGTCATGTAGGTTACTTGTGCTAGTAACCAATTGACATTTTGACTAATTAATTAGTCAATAATCAATGTCATTAGCATAATTGATTAGTAGGGATTACATTAGCCTATAATTAATCACATCTCATGTAGATTAATTATTATCAATCATAGTCCATATATATTTAGTCATGCCCATTTGTATCCAATACAAACGACATAATTGAATAAATCCCACAATAAATT
>CAOJBK014260806.1:0-11459 GCA_948294925.1 Codiaeum variegatum | reverse complement strand
TTTGTCATGAAAAGCTGCGAAAACCACCTCTGGTTTAGCATTCAATGGTATAAGCTTGGAGGGATCGAACCCCTCCCTCCTAGGTGGTTCATATGCTTTGGCTAGGGATTATGCCTATTAGGGGTTCCTCCACCCCTTGGTGGTAATTCCTCCTTCTTAGCTTTCTTTTGGGATGAGCTTACCTCTTCTTGATTTCTTCTCTTGAAAAATCTGCTCTCCCTGAAAGCATCATCTTGCTTGATATACTCTTCTGCAATAGCCATGGCTTTGTTTGAGGTCCTGGACAAACTCCAGACCAAAGCTTTAAAGTAGTCTTGATGGCTAGTGCACTTTTGCAAGACTTCGATTGCTCAAGGCTTGTCGATATCTATCACCTTCAGTGTTTCTCTATTGAAACAAGCAATGAAGTCTCTAAGTGACTTGTCCGAAGCCTGTTCCACCTGCTCCAAGGCTCGGGTTGGTGTTGGTATGGGGATGCTAGCTGAAAACCTTTTGACAAACAAGTTTACGAGATTCCAAAATGAATCTATGCTATCCTCTGACAGACTATCATACTTTTTCACCGTAGCCCCTCCTAAGGTAGTGGTTTGCAACTCCACTAAGTGTTTGTATTCCAAGACATGTGCTTTGGGATCTTGGCTGCCATCATACTTATCTATTCGAGGTTGCTTGAATTTCTCAGGCATTTGAAACTCTTCTATGCTCCTGCAAAATGGAGATCTGAGGTGAAGAGAAAAGTTTCTCCTTCTGTCTGTCTTGGAGCCTGCCATCTACTCTACGTATCTCTTGACCTCTTCCCTCAGCTTCACTCTAGACCCATGGTCGCTTGAGGCCTCTTGATCTTCTCTCCTGAGGTTGCCATGCATACTTGCATGCTCGTGTCTTTGCTCTGAATCCCTGTGGGACTGGCTCCTACGATCCTCCTCTCTTCTACTGGCAGCAAACTTGTCTCCTACTGCCTCCCTCTCATCTACTTGCCATCTTCCACTCCTTTCCTCCACCATTTCCTCCCTGACTGGTACTTATGGAACTGATCTGCTCCTGTCCCTTTCTCCTACAGACTTGGCTCCTGCTGCGTCAGTGGGGATATTGACATTCAATCCTCGGTTCCCCGCTAGAGGGTTGTTAGCAACCTTAGCTGGTGGGTCAGGTCTTTGACTTGCTTGAAGTGGTGAAAGTAAGGGAACAAGGTTGGTAATCAAGCTCTGCAATGCAGCTACCAAATCTGAAGTTGCTTGAGGCTGTATGGGTTGTGAAGCTGGTGTGGAAGGACTTGGTATTTGAGGTTGTCCCATGAAACTTTAGAGGGTTTGCAAGGAAGCAGCTAAATTAGTCAATGCTACTTCTGGGTTTTAGTGTGTTGGAGGTGTGTTTGCTAATGGCTTTGTATTAGTAGGAGGAGGACCATCCTCTACCATGCGGGTTTCATCATGGGTTTGTTCCATTATAAGAGCTTTAACTGTTATACAGGCTTTGAAATGTTTTGGGAAGGAACTTCTATATCGATTTCCACAAACGGCGCCAAATGATGCGTGTGGGTTGGTCACACCGCTAGGTAAGGATAACTCTAGTTGAGCCAGAACAGCATGCATAGAAGAAACAACGGTCAGGGGTGGCCGAACGTGGTGTCCGACGATAACCCTCCGACACTCAAGTCAGAAATAGGTTTTAGTGAGGAAGCTCTCAAGAATGGAACTTAGTTTAGAGTTTAGGTTGCATGTAAGCATTACATTGTCTGAGTTGTTGAGAGTTGTATTTATAGGATGAAAATCCTGTTGAAGGGGACACGTGTCAGCTCATGGTACCTTGCAGTGTACCTCTCCATAGAGCTAGGACACTTGTCTCTTGTGGACCCGAACCACCGAAGGCCGAATGAGACAAATCCTGTTGAGTGCCTGGGGTTCGGATAAGACCAAAGTGTCCTAGGGTTCGGCCAGATTCTAAGTAGATGGTTGGGGTCGAATTAGGCCAGTATTGAGTGGTATCACTAGTGAAATCTAAATAAATTGTGGTAAAGGAGTTTTGAAATCCGCATTGTTTGATTAGAAGTCAGATTTTCATATAATTGAGGAACTTCTACTCTGTCACGCTGCACGTCTGAAATTTAACACCAATATGAATATAATAATTTTTAGAAAAATTAGAAAACTTTATATTTAATAAAAGGGTAAAAATGTTTTATTTTTAATTATAAAATCATTTTCCATTCGAATATGAATTTAAAAAAAAATATTATTTTGAAAAAATAAATAAATATAAAGTTAGTTTTTGAAAAAATAATAAAATTTTCTGATGACAAAAAAATGAAAATATATTTTTTGATTTACTAAATAATTATTAAAGTATTTTTTGAATCATTTTTTGGATATTAAATTTGGATATATAATATTTTTATATATAATTATATTTGAAAGAAAAATTCGAGAAAATCATCTATCTATTACTAGAAATATTGATAACAAATGCCCTTTTTGCCAAACTGTGGACGAGAATTCCATCCCTTTTTTTCTCCAATGCCCCTTTGCTGTTGAATGCTGGCTTGTTTCGGGTTTGGAGGCTGAGTTTTCAAGGGAATGGATTACGTTTCAAGACTGGCTGCAGGTAATTTTGAGGAAATCTAATGACAGAGCTACTGTAAAATTTTTTGCAGTAAATGATGCTATCTGGTACTGTCGAAATCAAAAGGTGTGGGAAGAATGTGTTTTTAGCTCCTGTAGGTGTTATTCCGAAATTTCTCAACAGTCTTGAAGAATTTTGGCAATCTCAGTCCGCTTTGGAGAGTAAGAAGTCTGTTTCTGTTTCGTCTGCTGTGACCGGTTCAAGTCGTTTCTGAAAGCCACCCCCAATAGGTTGCTTCGCGTTGAATGTTGATGCAGGGCTGGATAGTGCGTCTCAGCATGCTGGTGTAGGAGCAGTAATCAGGGACAGTAATGGTTTGGTTATAGCGTCTATGATTGCCCCTCTAGACACCTTTGCTGCACCTCTAGTAGCTGAAGCTCTTGCTATGAGAAAAGCGTTACAATGGGCGGGGAGCTTTAACTTGCCGCAAGTTTTTATACAAAGTGATTGTCAAGAGCTTATTCGTAAACTTAATGATCTCATCCTTCCTTCACACAGCTGGAATTCATTATCAATGACATTTGCCCTCTAATGTCTCCCTCAATGCAGGGGATTCATGTGTACAGGGAAGCTAATTCTCTAGCACATATATTAGTGAGAGAGAGTAGATATGCCTCTCATCTTTGTTTTTGGGATTATAGGCTTCCTTGTTATGCTGTTGATGCACATGTGAAAGACTTATTAATGATGCAAAGATAAATGCCTGCTTCCTTTCAAAAAAAAAAAAATCTATTACTAGAAATATGCCATGGAAAGAAACTAAATTGAGTTTTGTCATTACTCGGTTTTTGTTTTCAAAAGCTCCAATTTATTTATTTTAATTTTTTACAAAGAGCAACAGCTGCCGTTTTTATTCAGTATTCTATTTCCTGAATTACATATATATACACAAATTTTTAAAGTAGACATATTTATAAAAATTGGTATAGTTTAGTAAAAAACCCTTAACAACTAGAAAGGGAGGGGATAATATATCCCACTTACCACAATTAGACTCCTCTAATAAAAGAATAAGTAACTCAATTTGTAAATGGCTTAAAAAAATCCAATAGAACAATCAACTATATCCTTAAAAAGAAATCACTATCAATTACTCTAATACAGAATTAGTAATGTTTAATTGGACAAAATATAATAAAATACATTTAATTTTTTTTAATAAGCCAAGAACATATTATTAATGAAGAAAGAACCGGTGCAAAGCACTAGGTTAGAGAGTCCCAAAATACAAGAGAAATAAAATAGTTGAATAAAAACAACAACAAAATTACAAGCAAGCTATCAAGTTCAAACGTCTACTGGCTCCTTGTTTTGTAAAAAAATAAGCTATTGAGTTCGACGCTCTATGAGAGAAAACAAAACGAGCAGAGATGAGGGCAAGCAAGGATCTGTCTACATCATTAAAAATGCTATGAAGCTTCTAAGGCCTATTGTAATCATGATCATTCATCTAATTATTAATAGCTTGAGAGTTTAATTCAAAAACAATGGGGAATTCACACAGCCTGCTATTGTTTGCAGTCAGAAGCACTGCTTTTTTGAGGGTTAGAGGTACCAATGTGAGTGCATCAACACTGTCCATTTTGCAAGAAAAAACACATAAGAAAATACCATCACTATTCCTCAGTACACCTCCAATACTAGCATTCCTAGAATTTAGAAAAATCGACCCATCTGTGTTCCATTTCAAAGAATTCAAAAGAGGAGGCTCCCAATATAGGACAGATTTGGTGGTCGTTAGGGGTTTGTATCTCCTTATATCATCCACCATAACTAATATGTTTTGAGAAAGGAGAGGTTGATGATTGAATTTTGCTTTAATCCAAAAGGAAGCTCTGTACATAATGCAAATGAATAGATTATCGAAATTTATATGGCTTCCTCGAAAGATTGAGTTATTTCTCTCTAACTATACTGACCACAGGAAGAAGAAAAAAAATAGTGAACCAGACAAAAACTTGAAATTTTCCTTTCGCATATCCATCCCAATGGGCAAATAGATTTGCAAATAGAATTAGGAATACATGTTTGAACCCCCCCACCATTTAAAATCTTGATACCAGATAGAAGAAATGAGTGGACATAGAAGGAGTAGATGGTCAACTGATTCCATCCCTTAACCACAAAAAACACAAAAAGAAGCGTTAAGAGGAATTATATTTTTAAAGAAAAGTGAAAATCTGTGTTAATTTTGTTTAGTAGAGCTTGCCAAGCAAAAATTTCCCCCTTCTGTGGTACCAAACCCATCCAGATTCCTGCCACAAAACTGTAGGTTGTAACACTTGAAGAGGAGTGAATGAAGTTATATACTAACTTGACTGAGTAGTCGTTGTTCTTCGAGTGAATCCATATGTGCCTATCTGAATTTGAGGGGCAAAGAGAGATATTTTCAATGATGGAGAACATGGTGGCAAAGCAGTCCGCTTCTTCACTATTAAGGGACCTCTTCCAAACAAAATTCCATTGCCAAGCTAAACCATTCTAGAAGCCTAGTAGCTAGTTCGGTGGAAAGCTCGAAAAGAGAGGGAAAGGGGAGCTTGAGTTGACTCTAGCCCAGCCAATTTTTGAGCCAGAACTTGATTAAATTCCCTTTGCCGATGACTTCCCAAATAGCTTCTTTAAAAGGGGATGAGTCCGCTATGTCAAAAATAGCTTTCCAATATGGAGAGAATGTTCTTTTTAGAACTTATGGAGTGCAAGAGTGAGGCAATATGGCATACTTACATGACATCGTGCTGCTAAAGAGATTCTTGATTGCTATAAAGCTTCCATGCCCATTTAAAGAGTAATGCCTTATTGTGCTCCAATAATGATTTGATACCCACTCCACCCTCTTTTTTGGACCTTTTAAATGTAAATTCATATTGAAAACATTTTATTATATTCCATTACATTTAATATAACACTACCTGAATTAATTATCACTTTGAAGTATAGAAATCAAAAGCTAAGAATCATATTCAATTATAATTCTTTAAAAGTAACTATTTTATAGCCAACTTAGCATCTCTAAAATTGAGATCATATGTGATACGACTCTGCATCAGTATAGTTCGACACCAACTAGGGGTTGAGGACCTTGCATCAAGCCAGCTCAACATCAACTAAGGGTTCGGGGTCAGATCGAGCTTTACAAGTTTGCTAGTCACTCCTTGAACCCTTCAAACCTTCAGAGACCTTGCCCATTAGCCTTCGGGGTTCATCCATCTGATAGAGACAGACTGACCACATCAGTTAGCAGTTCTCCGGTCATACCACAATCCCATCAAGGTACATGTAGACTACATAAAGCGGACGCGTGTCCTACCTACATGGGCTCAAACGAACACGTGTCCCAGCTATAGGGGCTCAACCTTATAAATACTTCTCAAAAGGCCTCAATCATGTACGAGTTTACACACACAATAAAGGCCACATACTCTATTTCTGAGAGCTTTCTCATGACTCCTCTTCAGTACTTGACTTGACCTTCGGAGGGTTTACGCCGGATTCCTGTCCGGCCACCCCTGACTGTTTCTCTGTCTTTATAGGTGAACTCAACCTAACTAGAGGAGTTCCATTCGGACTCCGTGGAACCACTCCATGCATCAATTTATCATTTAGCATATGTTGGACTTTTGATTATGAGCAGTAAAAGGACACCATAGTTGTCTTTAACGACCCATCCATACCTATAAAAAATAGTAGCATCCAAGTTACACTTTGAAATCAACAATTGGGTTATGACTAGGGTCTGCTTCCATTAACAAAGGAATAATGTCACTCTGCTATACAAGATTATTGTAAGACTTAATTTACTGCTCCTCAATATAATGGTATTTACTATAATTTTTCTCTTACAGTAAATAAATCACTTAATATTTTTTCATTCCATCCATTTTCATTAGTTACACAATTCAAATATTTTAAGACTAGGTGAAAAGGTGGATTCTACATATGAGTTCTGAGGGTCAAGAAGTCAAGGGTCTAAGGGGGTGTTTGGTTGGTGTGCTTAGAATGGGATGGAATGGATTTCATTCCATTCCAATGTTTGTTTGAACTCCTTTTCTATAGAATTTGATACCAAAGGGAATCAAAGTCCCCCTTAATCCAATAGAATCCCACCCCTATCCTACCTCCCAAGATTCTCAATCCATACCTCCATAGTATGGATTTTTATTCCATTTCATTCTAATTTGTTGAACCAAACGCCTCCTAAGTAGATATTCAACTTATGACTTGTACTGATCAATAAAAGTTCCCCTACTTTGACTTAAGAAGTCGTATTGGTCCTTAATATTTGAGTTCATTTCCATATTAGGAAGGTTGAATTAGGAAAGCACTTACATGGACATGACCATAAAATGCTATTGGTAATGTTCCATGCTACCAAAAGTTCAGATCTAACTTAAATTTCTGCAACCACAACACCATTACAATAATATGTGACTATTAGTAATCAATATACATAATCTATACATCAAGGGTGGGTACATAGAGTGATTCTTAAGTGAACGTGATTCACCATGTTGGATTATAGCCACCCTTTATTTGTCGTATCAATATTTTGTAATTAAAATAAGGCCGATATCATAATTAAATTTTTTAAAACATTAGGATTTCTTTAAATAATATGGTGATGTGTTAAATCATGGTCAATTATTTCATAATTTGACATGATCAACCAAGTTCGTTTAAATATTTTTTTCATGGTATGCAAAAAATGTGCAAACCATAAGCCCAAGTGCCCTATTGCAAATTTAAATTTGTAACTGTCAATAGATGAGAGAAGTTTAAATAGCTCTTGAACTTCTTAGATGTAATAAACTTATATTTTCCTCTATAAGTCTCTAATGTCCCATTCAATTTTTCATTCATATCAAAGTCCCAAAGTTGTAAAAGATTAGCCTACACCATTATATCATCGTCTAGGAACAAGAATTGAGAATAATTACTTCTAAAAGTCATCATTTAACATACTTTGCTCAAAACTAGTTTTCCCTCTATATTTGATGATACCAAAACCAATTTTTAGTTTAAATTATAATTATTTTAAAATGAGATTACAGTTTATGTACATTGAACATATTTTGAACTTATGATGTATATGTTATGGTTCTAATAAAGTATGGTGGTTTTAAGGTTGAAAATTTTGCATTCCATTTCTCTGTGGGCAAGCCCTAGTTTGGACATAGTCTAAGACATTGTGTCGTAGTCCGATAGGTTGGAAATGAAAGGCAATCCATGTCCAAGATGCCATATGAAGAATAAGACAAAAGGCAAGAAGTTATATAGAATGGTCCAAGACTCCATATAAAGAAAGGCCAAGATGTTATGTCATAGTTTAGAGAGCATTGGAAATTTTATTCTCAAGCCTAATGTATCTTGTGGGAAATTCAACATAATTCAAAGATGTTGTGTGGGATGACATGTGCATTTGAAATTCAAACTCAACTACTCCAAGATGCCACATGGAAGCATGGGTAGTAAAAAAATATATCCATTGGAGGATGACCTCACTATGTTTAAAAACCATTTTAGAGTAAAAATGACACTTCGACATCAATATATAAATAGATGTCATAAGTTAATGAGAACCTAGACTAACAAAGATAAATCATTTCCATCAAGATCAAAGTTTAAAAGTTCACATTTTCTCTTTGTACTTTATTTTGAAGAACTACACATTACATCTCATATTCTTGTTCTTAAAAACTCTAAGCTAGTTACCCTTTACCCAATCCTTTATAGGTTGTTAATTTCACTATACCAAGTCATTTACACTTATTTTTCACACTTGTAAACCCTAATTGGGTAATGTATTTGGGTTGTATCTTCAAAGAGCTTGTGAGGATGAAATCCTAAGAATATAGAATCTTGGAGCTTCAGTTTGAAGATAGTTGAACCTAAATTTGGTTGGAATTAAGAGTGGACATAGGAGGAAGTCAAGGCTTTGAACCACTATAAAATCTTAAGCATTTTCTATCCCTATCTCTTTATATTTGCTTGTTCAATATCTATCATTTTTAGCTTATTATTTACTACTTTCTTTATTCATTTGCAAAACATATTTCCTCATAGGATCAAAAAGAGTTTTTATTTTTATCTTTCATTGCTAACTTCAAAACTTGTTTTTTAGTTAGGGATTTCATATTTACTTTGAAAATTTTGAAAACACTTTTAACTACTATTTCACCACCCCCCTCTTGGTAGCTATTAGTAGGACGACAATTACTATTAGAGAAAAACCTTTTTTTTTTAATTAAATTTAATTATTTATAAAGCTAATAACCGATATGGTAGAAATGGAGAATAATGTGAGGACTCTTTTCTAAAAGGGTCATTGCTCAACAAGGCCACACTTTTTTTATGGCACTAATTATAATTAATGAAAGGTTCAGACGAACTTTCATATTCAATCTCAAGGATATGATCTTTATGACATTGTAAAGAATGGACCATATATGCTTAGAGGTCCTACAACTCAGGAAAGAGTGGAACCAAAAAACTACATCGTCGATGATAAGAAAAAGCTACAAAGAAATGACAAACCAGTGGATTTGTTGTTTTATGCACTTGATGAGACCAAATTGCATAGGGTTTCAACATGTGAAATAGTAAAGGAAATATGGGACACCTTTGAAGGCAACCCATGTAGGCATAAATCAAGTTAAGCACTCAAAGCTCTTTATGCTTACAGCAAGCATTGAGAAGTTTAAGTACATCGAAGACCATTAGAAGTCTAAACATAAGGTTATCAAATTTAGTGAATGAGCTAAAATACTTAGAAGAAACTTCATAAATAAAGAGCTTGTAGTCAAGTTGATTAGGTGTCTTTAAGTGGATATGACTCCAAAGTTGATGCAATCAAGTCACCTTCAATTTTTGATTAACTTCCACTTGGAAACTCTTATGAGCATCCTTATAACCCATGAGATGAAGTTGAAGACAAGGAAAGAGTAAATGGGTACAAGTGAGTCATCTAAGAAAGAGAAGACTTAGCTCTCAAGGTTCATCATAAGAAGAAGCAACTAAAAGCTCCATTAAGTGATGAAGATGATGATGAAGATATGGCACTTCTTGCATGAAAAATTAAAAATTTCAATAAATACCTTTTAAAAGCAAGAAGAATGATTATAAGATAGATAAGAGCAATGAGTTTATTTGTTATGAGTATAAGAAATCGGATTATATCAGACAAGATTACTATATTTAAAATCTAAGAAAGGGAAGGACAAGAAAACTTCAAGAAAGGATGAAGACAAAGCTTATGTTGCTTAGAGTAGATGACTCTAATGATGTTCATTCGATGAGAAAGAGAAGGCCACTGGTTACTTAATGGCTTAAGGTGATGAGATTAAAAAAAATGTTGAGGTAACCACTAAAACTCATACTTTTGATTAGTTGAAAAATGCAGTTGATGAGCTCATGTTTTATTTCATTGAAATTTTAAAAGAAAACAAGTTTTTGAAAAATGATTGCACAAAATGAAATATGTGTATAAGAGGGGCAAAAGATCTTCCACTTTTAAACTTGAAAAACAAAAACTCATTACCCAACTAAAAGAATTGCAAAGTTCATTTGACAACCTCAAACGCGAGAATGATAAACTTAAATTAAAACTTGAGGACTCTAAGGGAATTTTGAAAATTTCACTATTGGGAGCAAAATGCTAGATGATATTTTATCATTTCAAAGAGGAGTGTATGACAAAGTCAGCCTTTGCTACAAGGTTGAGGAAAAGGAAAAGAAATGTAATACATTTTTCATCAAAAAGGATTTCACTCCAAAAGTTTATAACTATTGCAAATTCTATGGTTATACACCTAGAACATGTCCTATTTGACTTAGGAGGCCATATGCATTTAGGAAATTTTAGATTCTAAAAGAATCTAGGACCACTCCTAAGAGTGCATGGGTTTCTAATTAAACTAATAATAATAAACCCAAGATAATTAAAAAGGTTTAGGGATTTACTTTATTGTAGGCTTTGATCAAGTCTAAGCAAGAAAAATGAGTCATTTATAGTGGATGATTAAAGAACATGACTATGAACCCTCAGTTTTACACCCTTCTAAAATGGTTGCCTTATGAATGTTAACCGAACTTGAATTTTTAGGAACTAAATAGGTGTCAAAGGGGAAACATCCTTGCTACATCAAGGGCAGACCCACTAGTTTACATATAAAGTTATCCACATTTAGATCATAGTGTCAACACAAATCCATTAATTGAAATGGACTTAATGTGAACCCTCATTGTAGCACCATTAAATCTATCCCATCAATACGAGCCCATAAACTCTAACCAAGCCCCAATAGGACTTATAATGGGCTTATAATTGTAAAACAATCGAAATGGGATTGAACCAAGTCAAGTCAGCTAAGTTGGGCCAAGCCTACGCATGTGCACCAATTTGTCACTCATACGCCAAAGCATGGGGTTTTACGCAAAGGCCTTGGCACATGCACGATGAGCTTAGCTTATGCATGAGCTGCTCGGCGTGTGTGCAACCTCCTTGATCATGCACCAAAATTCTGACTTTTCAGACCCATTTTCTTTATAAATATGATCCACTAGTATAGTTTTCAGTGGCTTTTCTAGACATTGAACCTCTGCCGAAATTCGTACTAAAATCACTCTAAATACTACGGAGACTCATTTCACTCTCATCAAATCTTTAGAACCACCAATTCTGAGTTGACGTAAGCCAAATGTAAATTCTCAAACTTTATCATTTTTTATTTTTTTAGTCTTTTTTTATCATGTTCCTGATCCATGGAGAATGTGTACCTTTCCTATGACCTATGGCTAGAGGAGAGATCTCCTTTATTGCAATATTTTGGTTTTGTATCTAATTT
>CAOJBK014260206.1:0-10736 GCA_948294925.1 Codiaeum variegatum | reverse complement strand
TAGTTGCTTGAATCCTGATTGTCATCTTCTATATTATAATGCATGCAAGGATCCTATAATAGGATTATTAAATTCTATTATAGATCATGTAGACTCTTTGGACAAATTCATAGAAAAATATTCTAAGAATTTGGAAGAGTTGACTCTTAAACAGAATGAATTTGAGGATTACTTCCTCAAGAACCAAGACCCTTTGGAATTTGTTGCTAGCACTCGTTTTCATAACGAATACGAGAGACTGAAAGAAATTAGAAAAAATAGAATCCATCTATAAGATCCTCTAAGAGTAGCTTTTTATTTCACATTTGATTTAGAAGGAGAGCAGACTCACATTGATTGGTGTCAGAGTCAATGGGATAGTGAATTCTTATTTTTCATAATTCTTTTGAAAATAGGTAGAGACATGTTTCACAACAATATTCCAATAAAGAGATTGAAAACACATTTAAAATTTTTTGAAAAAAAGAATAAAATTTTTGGAAAAATTTTTGCAAAGAAATATTAGTAATTACATAAGAAATAAAATCGAAGAATTATTATGTAAATATACAAATTTTACTCGTGAGAATAAACAAAGATTAGGTAGACTAGCTATATAATATGAGTGTTTGAAAAATCTTAGAAAATATTAGTATGTTAACATTAAGCGATGAAAATGTAATATTAGAATTAAGAAATAAATGTATGAACCAAATAATTATTGAAGTTAGAGAACATTCAGAAAATTACGAAGAAGAATCTTGCGATTGTGATAATTATAGAAGAATAATAGATTTATTAAACGTTATAATTAAATGAACTAATATATATTTATCAATTGAATCTAATTAAAAAAATTTTTGAAGTGAAAAATATAAATAAAAAAATATTAGGATAACAAAAGGATTATTATGTTACAAATTCATGAGTTTAAGGATAATTCTATTACAAAATAAATATAAAATACTATAAAGTGTATTACCTTAAAGTTCAAAAACTATAAGTAAAACTTAGTAGTGAATTTTGATGTGACTATAAAGAAATCATCATTATCTACACAAATAATGCATGTTGATTTAGCACAGTGAATCTTGTAATAAAATATTCTTTGCAGAATATATTTCTCAAAACAGATGATCATGAAAGTTGAAAGTCCAATGACATGAATCCACTTTGATTTGAGAATCCAAGTTTTCAGATGAGGAGAGACAGAGTATGGTTGATTGCGAATCATCCAATTAATATCAATTCAAGTAACTTTACAAATTGCATCAAATTAACTGGAAAAAAAAATCAAAAAGGTAGAAGAATGCACTACAAAATATCCTTCCCGACCCATATGAAGATTATGATGAAGACTCGGAGGAGAGATGTTACAAGGAAAAACGGTAAAAAATGTTAGTCCTGAGATCTTCAATTAAGGATACACCAAAACTTCTATAATATATTCTTACATGAGATTTACCTCTGTAGCCAAAAGATGGGATTTCTTACTTTTCAATAATTGGGTTCCCAGAATTGATTTTTCAGATGATAACTTGCCAGCTATTTTCTCAACATAGAGAGCTGCTTGGCATCATAGTCCCTTGGCAGAGGCTTCTAGAGGGCAGCATGTTACAATTTCATTACTTCCTGATACAGAAACACAATAAGCCAATTTCTTCTTTTAAATAAGACTTTTAAATATGACAATATGCATGTCCTACGGATGCAAATCAGCCATCCAATCCTACAGATGGTGCAAATGATTCCAATATAAGGAGAAATTCCCAGAACAGGAATGATACAATCTCACTTGTAAACTAATCATTCCATCCCTCCAATCATAGCAAGATAACAACAGATTAAGTAGAATTGTAGAACTCGAGTAATCAGTCCCTAATATTCAGATTTTGACAATATATGAAGAGCTCATCCGTGTCTCACATAATATATATATATATATATATATATATATATATATATATATATATATACAGTTAATTGTTCATGTATACGTACAAATATAAGCTTTGCAATCTGGTCTCTAGTATTTTTTCCCATTACTCCTATGTAATTAAATATTATTTCCCCATTGCTTCAGATTCTTTTTAAAAGGTAAGATGGTGGACTAATGTCTAAATCATTATTTTTACCCCCTACCTCCCCCAAGATTCGAACCCGAAATATGTAGCTGCAAATATTAGCTATTTACGGCCAAACCCTGCCCTTGGAGGCGAAAAATCCAATTAACTAGAAAATTCACCAGTACTTCAGACTTTAACAATTCAGCTTTCGTACTCCCTATTCTCAGTTGCAAAAAAAAAAAAAAACTAGTTTTACTATTTTACTCTTGAAGCAAGGCGGTAGCACATGTTTTTCTCCATGTCAGACATGTTTTTATAGTTGTATTCTATACAATTGTGAAACCAGACAATCTGAGAGGAGATTAATAGAGGATCAGAATTAAATAATAGGATAAGTATGAATCTCTACCAAAATGTACGAGGTAATTGTGTAAGCTGCGAAAGAGAGGAGATCACTGTGGCATACCTTGAGTTCATTGCAGCTCCTGCATCTTCTGTACCATAGTGCGAAGACCAAGAAGTTCCCTGACAACAAAATAAGAAAAAAAATATATTTATCCAATTTTGGCCTCTCCATTTACTGAACTATTTCCGTCTTTGGTCCAGCAGAAACTTTTTTTACTGCCTTTTTTTGTCCTGTCTTTGTTGATATTAGGCCCATCTTTCGCTGAGCAAGCTAATCTCTTGTAAGCCTTCTTTTGTGGAACTTCAGAGTCCTCTAATATGCTACTTTCTGGAGAGGCCGCTGCTTCTAGAGCACTGGTTTTATCTTTTGGTTGTTCAATCTTCCCTTCAGTCAAACCATCCTTCTGTGAACTTGCAGTTCTTTTTAAGTTACCCTTATCCGTGGCCTTTTGTGACGCCACAGTATCTTTTGTGGGGTCATTTGCATCTTTCTTTGCACCAGGCTTATCTTCAGTCGGCTCTGGAAGTAATGCCTTCCGACTGAGGCGAAGTTGTCCCTTTTCATTTACCTGCATTACACACTGATTATCACTAGAGAGAACTTTTTTATAATGTATTATTAATGTTGTTTTATCCAGAGCACGAGGTGTATTCATGGTAAAGCATAAACAAATTAGTAGTTGGAGGTAGTGTGCTTTCCCTAGTTTGTTCAAGGTTGCGCAAAAGGAAGGACTATGTCAGCGAGAAAAAAACAACACAAAATGCTGTTACTGAATAATTGTCTGTTTTGCACTTTGGAACATCTGAAACATTGCGTAGTGCTTGCTTCCTCTCATTTCTTTATTTACTCGTCACTATTATATTACTTGTTGAAAAGGTAAGTTTTCCAATTTCTGTTGTTCTAGAGTTCAACTGACAGAATTACATTTATGGCTTCTGTGATTTTTGTTGGGTTTCTTTTGGCAACTAAAGGATACCTGTAACCTTGTAAGAATCTGCTGCTCCAGTTTGTTCTCATCATGATTCTAGCTGTAAACCAAAAGGACTGCTAGTAGATAGGGACGTACAGTTAATTCTTCCAGCATCGCCTATGATCAAATTAGGCCATTAATTGAACCTAGTTCAGAAGATACGGCTGAATAAAATGAACGGTTCAGTTGGGAAGTTCTTGATGGAAGAAGTGACAGGGTGGGTGATGAAGAAGAGAAGACAAAAGGAAAAAGTTTTAATCATTTTGATTTTTTTTTTAAAGAAAAAGACAGCAACTAAAAAAAAAATTGTCTGTGTGCCTTAAATTTATAGAACTGCCTAAAACTGATAATGCATGCCAAAATAAAGTAATATAACCTAGCAGGTCGCAATAGAAATATCATACACCACTTAAATGGAAAAACACAAAGCCTAAGGCAGGGAAATGAATGAATGTGCAACAGATAGGAAGTTTCCTACCTCAATAAGTTTGACATCAACACGATCTCCAACTTTAAAAGCCTGTAATAAAAATAGTTGGTAGAAGAATTACTCATCCAGTGGAAGAATATTTATTGTGGCGGCCAGAAGAACAGAACAGGTACTGTGTACTTACATCTTCTGCCTTTGGCAACCAGCTTGAAGTCAGTTCACTTATATGACAAAGTCCCTGCAATAAACTCAAAAGTTCAAGAATATTTGAATTGTTCTCTTCCTTAAAATGCATAACACAATAATCTACAATATCTTTGTTTAGTAAAGGTGAAGAAGGATCCTTGATTTGTTGATGAAAATTTTAGAAATTACAGTTTAAAAAATGGAATATTGATGAAACCTTAGAATTCATTATTTAAACACTCTACTCTTGAGAACAGCAGTCAAAAGGATATATGAAAACTAAACTTGTTTAAGCAAGAAAAGCACAGAATGATTCGAAAGATAACTATTATTGTTCCATAATCAGGTATGACATGCTGGGATGAGTGTGTACCTCACGACCTGGGGCTATCTCAACAAAAACTCCATAAGGAGCTATAGATTTGATCTCACAGTTCCTGGTAAGTAGGAAAAATGGGAGTAGTAAAATTAATCATTCCATAATCAAGCAACAAACTTAAAGGAAAGCACCCTATGCTAATGGCTATATGAGGACTATACATGCATATAAAGAACATTTAAGATCAAGCCTGATCAACAAACCTGTCACTCATGCAACCCTTTTAAACTCATCTATTTTGTAATCTCAGTATCCTATGAATATAACATGGGTGGGTGGGGTGGGGTGAAGCAATTTCAACCCCCCTTTTGAACTGATCTAATAAAAAGTAAAAAACTAACAAAACAGAGTAAAAATAAAGAATGGCTCACAATGAAGATATACCTATAGATATCACCCACAGTTGGGGTCATTGTAAGATTACTGATAATAGATTTGGACTTCTCCAGACTTGATAAATCCTTGGCAAAAATTTTTACCTGGAGAAACAAAATAAGATCTGCGGCATTAGTGATCATATCAAACAGACTGATCAAAGATAGCTCCTTGGCTGATCTTACAATTCCATCATCATCTGCATCAATGGACTCTACTCCAGTTTCTTCTATAATACTCCTCACCTTCTTCCCTCCAGAACCAATGATCATATTAACCTTTTCTGGATGGACCTGTAAAAGGTTACTTCAGATCATAAAATTCAATATTCAATGACCAAAGAACGGAAAGAATAAAGGAAATATAACACACCTTCATAACATGAATCAATGGGGCATACTTAGACAGCCTTTTAGAAGGGGGAGGTGAGCATTTCAACATTTCAGCTGATCATTGAATAACACCAAAAATAATTAGTTCAAGTTAACTGATCAAATATGATCTAGAATGCATTTAGCAATCAGTTTTTTCAGCAAGTGTCAACAGAACCACCGTCAACAAGGTGCTCATTCAGTTCTATGTTAATTAGAATCTGACAATATCTTTTTTCTTCAAATTTCAATGTAAGAATATATTGCACGAGAAGAAAGAATGGAGGACATCTTCCTATACTCCTGCAAAATTCCTGCCACCTAATGATATTTGACCTTGCATTAAAATACTTAAACAACCCCAACCTACCCTTCCCTGGCTAAACATAATAACCTGAAACTATTTGCAAAAACACTTATGCATTCTAGAATACTAATGATAATTGACCTTGTGTTAAAATACTTAAACAATCCCAAACTACCCTTCCCTGGCTAAACAAAATAACCTGAACTATTTGCAAATAAATTTATGCATCATAGAATAACAAATTTAAGGTACCATACCAAGAATATGCTTCCGGCCATCTTTAGCCTGCATTAGAGCCTTTCTCATAACAGGTAAAGTGATTCCTCCAACCTGTCGTATTGAAAAAGAGAAATGATTATCGTTTACAACTATGGAACTTGGAACTTAAGTAATGGAACAACATAAAAATTGATTAGCCTATTTTTTTTTCTCTAACTATTTGCAATCCCACTTTCCAGTACTGGGTTCTCTTTTGGAGACGGGAGCAGATCTTGACATGAAAAGTGACTCCTAAATCAAACAGAACAAGAATAGTCTAGGTGATTCTGACCTTTATGTCCATCTGAAACGCAGTCACTCCATCCTCATTTCCAGCAACCTGCAACAATAATTGTTTTTAGAAGAATTTTTCAAGCTCTAGCATTCATGCTTCTGAAATTGATAAGATACTAAAATTTTCTAATGAGAAGAATTAAGATACTAAAACAAAAGCACTACTATAGAAACACCAGTAAACATTACCTTAAAATCCATATCTCCAGATGCATCTTCAGATCCAGTTATGTCGGATAGAATAAGTGGCATCCCATCACCTCCGAATTCTTCGGTATCAACAACCAGACCCATTGCTATCCCAGCAATTGAGCATTTCACTGGAACCCCAGCATCTTGTAATGCCAAGAAACCTCCGCAAACAGAGGCCATGCTGTTTGACAATATATTATAAGATGTAATCACACAGTGAATCACTTGATAATTAATCAGACAAAAGAAGGGGAAATTTTGATACAGCAAAAAGCAAACAACTGAAAATGCTGTGAGAAAATCATCTGGTTGAAAAATTAACAACAATTCTTAATTTGGCTACTGACCTTGAAGAGCCATTGCTTTCTGTGATGGTACTCTCAACTCGAATAGTGTAAGGAAAGTGGTCTTCAGAAGGTAAAATACGTTCAAGAGCTCTTTCTGCAAGCATTCCATGTCCAATTTCTCTTCTACTAGGTGCTCCCATCCGCCCTACTTCCCCAACACAAGATGGAGGAAATGAGTACTGGACCATGAGAACAGGGGGAAAAAAATCAATTGTTAGCCAGTTTATTGTGGGAACGGAAAGTATATGATACAAGAAATACAAGAATATTTCTCATCAGCAGATAGCAAAACACATAGGCCAAAAAAATTAAGACATGAAAGAAAAATCAATAATCATCACCGACCACCTGCACACATACAGGAATAGACTATGGAGGGGAGAACCAAAAGGGAATAGTTAAATGAATGCAAGACATAAGTAAGCAACTAGACATGCCAAAATCCAGTTTTCGAGCACTGCAATTGAACAGGGTGCAAAGAAAGAGTACATTTTGATAATCTTATTTTTATATAGTTTAAATGGTACCTAGAGACTGGATTTACATTTTTCAGAAAAGGGTAGAGGAAGATTCTTTAAAACAAAGCATTGAATAGTTCTCCTCTAAATCTTCCAATATGCATCCTAAGAGGATAAAATAAAATGGGAAATTGAATAGTTTAATTTCAGTACTCAACTCAATTCAACGAATTGGAGTCAGCTATATGGATCCACCTTTTCCACTCGAGGCGATTTTGAACCATATCATTTGAAAGAGATAAGAGTTCCAGATCACGCTGGATAGTTCTCCTCCAAGTAAGCTTAGGCCTTCCCATTCCCTTTTTACTCATATCTACTCTAAGACGCTCTAATTTTTTAACCGGTGCATCTAAAGGTCTATAACTCACATGTCCAAAACCATCTCAGTCTCCCTTCACGTTAATTCAGCACTATATCACATAAATATTCTACCAACAAAATGACTTGTAGGTGTGTCAAAAAATCAACAAAAAAAATGTTAAATTAACGTCTGTAAGATATCAATCAGTAATGCATCTTTCTTTATTTTTTACCCTGGTTTTATGCAAACAAATAAATCAGTAACTATAAAAAGCTTCAGTAATTTTCTTCAAACAGTTTCATTGGTAATATTAAGAAAAGAAACAGGCATGTATAGTTATCCTAACAACTATCATGCCATCTCTGAAGCAACTCCTATTACTAAATAAACAAAGAGAGAGCAGTGAAATGAAGACTTAAAGGGCTCTTTCACAAATCATGTGCAGTGGAAATAAAGGATTAACAATTATGGCTTTATGATGTGGACATAGAGGATAAAAATTAATGACATCAGAAAATAAGAATAAACAGTTTCGCAAACCAATCCCACAACAACTTTGAACAGCAAAAACCACATGCATCAGTACCTATATGTAACCACATGTTGTAACTAAGTAACCATATAAAGAAGAAAATAATCTCGAAGAGACCTGAAGATAGAACCTCTTGAATTCATCCACATCAACAAGGTTGTCCACTTTTTGCGCCATCTGTTTATCGCCAAGTGTGACCACTGCCAATGACTGTAAAAAGAAAAAGGATTATAATAGACAAACATGAACAAGGAACCTGATAGCAGTATGTTATGCAGGTATAGTTTCATAGACATTGTCATCCAAGCACAGCAGTTTTGACTTAATTACAAAGGACAAACTAGAAAAGCACATTCACTGCAACACTTTGAAACCCTTGCACTCCCCAACAAACAACACAGTCACAAACCATTCCCTTTTCACTATTAGAGCACGAAAAGTACACATGCAAGCAATCAGCTGCTGTAACAAAATAAAGCAATCAGGTGTATCTAGACACGTTTTCAACAACAAAAATAAATGCATGTGGTTTCTCTACAGGTGCATTATATTCCTACCTGTGTTTCTCCACGGGTGAAAAGAACACTTCCATGGGCCCTAGGCAGTAATCCACATCTAGAGTTAATTGGACGTATGCCATCTGGGGTTCTCCCATCACTTCTTTTTCCTCCCTGCAACAATTGCAATATAATGATGAATATAAGAAGTGACCAGGATCTGCATCAGAAATATCTGCTGATAGAAGAAAAGAAAAACAGTAAAAAAGTGAATGGACATTCTTCTCATGGTAAAGCATGTGTCTTCAGATTGTTGGAACCATAACTATAATAAAAGATATACTAAAATAAAGATACATTACTAGGTAAGAAAATTAATAATGGACTTGTTTATTATATTATATTGAAAATGGCAGTACAAATGAAATACACAAATAAATAAAACAGTCAATATGTTACACAATATATGCTGATAACATGAATAAGATGCAGACCTCAGACAAGGAAATGCAACTTTTTTTGTGTTTGTTAATCTAGGATTGTTCTTGTATATTTAGCAACTCAAATAGTTTTATTTTGACTAGGAAATTGTTTAAAAACTCATTTTCTTTCCATAAAAAAAATAAGGGATTAGCATAGTTTAGCACTTTCAGTACATAAAATGCAGTCCCCATATGCATATTTTGGGATTTTGGTTGAATCATAGGTTGTTTTGGATATTAGAACTTAGGGTTCCTCAAACAAGATTCTATTCAAATTGGGAAAAAGTAAGGGGCTGTTGTGGAAAACAACTCAGTTTTCCAAAAAAATATTTCTGTAGAAATAAAAAACTAGAGAATGTGTTCAAATTACTTTTTTTCCAAATCAGAAAATAAAAAGGCAATTTTCTGTTTTCCAAAATTATAAGGAAATATGGAAAATAAATAAAAGATGTTTTCTAAATTTTCCTTTATAAGATTTATCTTTGTTTCCCAATTGTTTCCAATCTTAAACACGTGTTTCCAATTTTTTTATAACTCAATGACATCTTTTTTTTTAATCAACTATGTCTATTTATATTCAACACACATAACCTAATTGATCTCTTCCTCTTCCACTCTTTAATTCATTGAAGATTTCAGTTTGATTTCTTAAACCATCTTAAAGATTCATCTCAGGTAAAATTTCTCTCTTTTTTTTTTATATATATATTTAGAGTCTGGTTCAATTTCATGGTTAATTGATTTATCCTTTTTTTTTGTATTTTGAGCTGTTCTAATTGTTTTTTCTTGTATAGTTCTTTGGCAATTGACATGTGTTTTCTTTGATAATGCTTCTACTGTTACAACGCCTTCAATTCAATATGATATTATCTAAAAAAAATTGATTAATTTTATTTTATTTTTTTCAAGCATAAATCTGAGATGGATTTGAGCCTCCTATTCTTTTGATCTTCTCTCGTTTTTTGTTACTCAAAACAATAGGCCACTAATGTTATTATATTTTATGTTTATTAAAGAAAAAAAACTCCTCATTACATCAATCAAATAATTTTGTAAGACAATAGTTAATTTAAAAATTATTATTTACTTAATAAAAAATAAAGTATATTCACAAAAATAATTAAATATTAAATAATTTTCAAATTAAATTAAATAGAAAACAACTACATTTGAACATATTTTCTATTTTTCAAATTAGAAAATAAATTTTAGAATTCAGATAAATGAACGTGTTTTCTATTTATTTTCTGTTTTTCTGCGGAGATGAAAAACTGGAAATAGAAACAAAAACTAGAGACAGAAAACAGAAAATGTTTTCTGCAACTAAACAATCCCTAAAGTTCTTGTCATGCAGAAAATTTTTGCCAGATTCGAGTGACAAGAAAGACTCCGCCTAGATAGCGGTCACCGTGTCTAGCCGGTCCCAAGCCCGGATGAAGGAGGAGGGTTGTGGTAAGTCGGCAACCAACGTAAAAATTTCGCCGAAACTTTCATATGGATTCACAATACATGATAAACGTTGGTGCCTCCCCTACTTGCAACGCGCTACATCAGAACCTGGGTGTAGTGATAAATAGGCAAGGGCGTAGGGCGTTCCCCGAAAGCGACGCGTCATGTCGGCGTCCGGATATGACTTAGCGATATGATGCTAAGTGAGCAAGAGTTCCCACATCAGGAGCGGATGTGGGTAAAGAAGCTAGCTCTAGGTAGAGATAGAGATAGATATAGTGGTAGAGAGAGGGATAATTCTAGAAATAGTTTTTATTCTAGTAGCAATAGTGATAGTGTGGGTCGGGAGCTTTTGATAGCATTAGGATAGACACTTGGAATATAGGATCCCTTACAG
>CAOJBK014259864.1:0-17367 GCA_948294925.1 Codiaeum variegatum | reverse complement strand
AAACTTCAAATGTTGAAATCTCTTCATGAGGGTCAAATATAGCTCTATCTAGTGTATACAATCATACGGAAGCATATACGAGCCTTATATCCCAAGCAAATTCTAACTGGTCCCTATAACCTGCGCCTTGATCATGGCACTATCAAAGCCAAACCAACCACAACCTCAGCTTTTTGTACCATTTGCTTTGTAATTTAACTTTGAACATTCAGAATGGTCATGCAATTGTGCATTGAAATCTGGTTTGCTCTCATTTAGGCTTTTCTCAATATCTCATTTTGTTCCACTGTTTTATTCAGTGTGGCAACAGCTCAAAAAAGACCATTCCCTAACCGCCTGATGTGATGGTTATTGATTTCCTTTAGTATCTTAAACTCAAAACTAAGACAACGCACCTGCTCTTGCACTCCCTCAAACTTGCAGTTACGAGCAAGCATCACTAAAGCATGTACACCACCTGCCAATGCAACCTCCATGCTGCACTTGTCATCAGCAGCCAAATTTGCCAAAGCACCAGCTGCACGCTCCTGAAAACATGCAAATGGAAACCAGCCCAAGAATTGGAATATCATACAACAGCTACTCGAATTGTATATGAGAAAAAGTAATACATAAATGAAGTATTTGTGTGAAATTAAAAAAGTTGCACAGGTTATGAAAGACTGGACCAGAACTCCATCACCACCAGAGGACCATTTGAATATAAGATCAACTAAAGCTTTTACTCCACCAGCCTCAGCAATGGCCCCCTGACAAAAATTTCAAACGAAGTTAGAAATATAGAGCATAGGCTTCCTAATAATAGAAACCAATAAAAGGTGATATGTCCAACCTTGTGCTCTTCTCCAACTGAAAGATTCCAAAGTCCTCCTGCGGCCTCCTCAGCCACAAGCCTGTTCATGGACCTCGCCAACCCAGCAAGAATATCGATTCCTCCTTCCTCTGCAACAGCTTTTGCAACATTTGCATTCACGGACAAGTTTGCTATAGCCTACAGAATTTAACAAATTAAAATGCTCATTCAGTTCCGCATTTCTCCAGAAAATTAAGCTCGGAATATGTCAGATATTAAACCGAAAATACAACAGCTGACCAGAATCTGATCAAGGCACTTAATATGTTGGAATTAGATAAACACTATTTAAATCGAATCAACAACATAATAGTTGGCTGTATTAGTGCTGCCATATGTTCACATATGAAATTACCTTGGCAGCCTCTGATTGAAGACCTTCCCTCCAGGATTTGGCAAGGTCCAGAAGGAGGCGAATGCCACCATCTCGCATAACTGCCTCAGCCCTTCCACAATCTATGCTAGCATTTTCGTCATCAATGACCACAAAAGTTGCAAGTCCTGTAGCTGCCCTTTCTTGAACATCCTCCTGTGAACTCTGCATTAAACTGAGTAATATTGCTGCACCTTGCTTAAGCCAAAAATCATCCAAACCTTGTGGATTCCTCTCAGCGGTACGCAAAAGTGTATGAGATAGGATCCATTCAAGCCAAATCATAATATCATCTAAAGCTTTGTCCTTGGTCTTTGAATTCCTCCAATCCAAAAAAACATTTTTTCCTGTTTTTGAATTTGTAGTATCGGCAAATAAAGAAGCAAGTCCTTTAAAAACGTCAGTGAAAAGAGCCATTAACACTTTTCCTTTGTATCTGTTTGCACTGAAGGTCGTGTCTTCTTCAAGAACTGGACAATTCAATGCACACAAAACCTTCAAGCTATGAGATGATGATAATAGTCTAGAAACAGCTGTTGGACCAATATCCGTTCTTGAAACATCCAATCCAATCAAATTAGGTAGCTTATGCCAAAGATGTGAAATGACTCCCCATTTCATATTTGATGTCCCGGCAACTGAGAGGAATCGAACAGAGACTACATTTCCCAATGCTACATCGTCAACATTAAAACAGTCCAAGAACCCAATATCAAGCAAATTTGGGCAACGTGCCAATGCATTGATGGCATCAGCAGAAACATCTCTAATTCCAGACAGCCGAAGTTTCTTAAGCTGATGGCAGCAAGCAGGTATTAATCTAATAGCATCACTGGTTATCCTCTCACAGAAGTCAGGCCCAAGTTGGACACTTTCAAGCAACGAATGCTTAGCCATTATTGCAGTGAAAGTTGCATCCGTTATTTTCCTACAGTCACCACTTATTTCACGCAAATTCCTAGCCAGAAGAGATATTATTGCATAGGCTGACTCAGGTCCACGAAACCTAAGCTTCTGAAGATTTACACATCTAGAAGACAGTGATGCTACCATAGCATCATCACATTTGTGGGCTCGGAGATCCAATGAAGACCACAAGCAAGGAGAACCACCTAAAGCCCTCCATGTCTTACATGTTGATGACAAGCTTGCTCGGTCACGATAATTCAGGCAGGAAAACAACTGAATTACAGTGTCATCAGGCAAGCTAGTCCAATCAACAGCCTCATTGCTATCAGAACATGAAACCTCATCATCAATTTCAGGAAAACAAGGCAAATTCACTTTCTCCTTTCCCTTCTTTGCCAACTTCCTCCTCACCCTACGATTCATTTCTTAATCAAATCACAAATAACGTTTGGACCTTAAACACCCAAATCCTATAACCACTGAAGAAACAAACAAAGACCCATTAACATACACCCTTTAAACTTAAAACACAGATAAGCATAAACAAAAACAGACCAGGAAATGAATGTTATTTGACCTCAAAAACCCTAATCCTCAAACAAGTAATAGAATTGCGTTACACAAATCACAAAAGATTAAAGATTTGTAATATGCAGTCACCTAAAAAGCCAGTCGATATTATAAATAGATAGCCCATAAAACTATTGAGTTACAAATGCATTGTAGAGAAAGCAATTACAGCTTTCTCAAACCTGGGAGCTGGCTCGAGCTATATGAGCTTGCGTGTAAACCCTTAAATCCTGAAGCTTTTGGATTAAATCAGTTGTCTTTTAAGGAACTGCATAAATTAAGCTTCAACAGATTACATATATAACATCCCAACAAAACAAAATTGAAAATACAAGAAAGGAAAGTGATTTCAGAGAAATTTTTCAGGTGGGCAATACAAAAAAGAAGAACAAACCCTCTCTATATGTTAAACTCTCCCCTCTCCTCTAATCTAGTGTCTTTGGTGTAGGTAACAAATGTGAGAGAGGGAGAGAAAAGACAAATATATAAAAAAAAAAAAGGTTGATTTACAGCATTGAGGCTGTGAACAAAATGGTGTGCAAATAGAGCTCATCAACATGTAATTGAGCAAATAGCCTCCATTGAATAAAAATTTATAACTTTGGCGAAAAAAAAAAAATAGAGATTTTTAACATTTCAATTTTTTTCCCTGTATTTTTTTATTTTTTACCATAATTTATACTAATTAATTGACATGTAATTGAGCAAAAATTGTGAATTTTTAATATACAAAATGTTGAATTTTCATTTAAGAATTCTAGTGATAAATTTTATATTTTTCTGATTCCTCCAAAACTATGTGGTACACAAATGTTAAATGCATATATGCAAATTTGATAATGTGATTTTGATGATAGAGAAAGGGGATTGTATATTTATACTATACATACTTGTGTTTTTTACTGGACTTTTTTTTTATTTTTATTTTTCCTTTCAATATATAAGGGTCGGTAATTTTGAACGTGACAAATAACATGACTCAAAATGAATTCGATATCACTGACACTATGTATAGATGGATTGAAACTAAAGTTTGTTTGGATAGCTCATATAGATCGTAAATAATAGAACGTGAGGGAATGGAATGGAAAGGAAGAACAAACGTATATTAATAACTTACCAATTGAATAAATGATTTGATAGGTCTAAGAGGATAAATTATGAACAGATAATAAAAGGGTGTTAGCCTAGTTAGGATGTTTGAATACATCTCCTAAGTCATTTTTTATACCATTTTATTTAAAAAAAAAAGATAATTTACCTTTGTTTGGTAAAAGAGTAAAGGATGTACAAATTCAAAAATGATAAAATATCATATATCTCAGTTGTTAGTATTTAATTATAATAAATAACTAAGTATAATTTTTATTATTAGCCAACTTACCCCCTTCTTTACACTCCAATAGACATTTGGTGGGTAAAGAGGGGTAAACTTTCTCCTTTCATTCAATTTTGTACCTGACATGGGTTTACTGAAAGAGTCTTAGGCTCAAGCCCAAGAGTTAGCTCCTTAAGGCCAATGAAGGTCCAATAAGGAAAATCTCAAAATAATAGTAAGCAAAGGACAAGGATGAGACCTGTCGAAAGGGGGCCTTTCCGAAAGGGGTCTTCGGCATGAAAACCCTCCAAGCCCGTAACTCAAAAAATATGTCATTAGTCACATGTCTTATGCTCATTAAAGGACCACAATAAGAATCCATCAGTTCGTGACGTGTGGCACTCTCATATAACAACATGTGTCCACCTTGAAAATCTAAGCAACATTATAAATATTTCATATTGGCACACATTCCAAGGTATATGATACTTACCCAAAACTTTCAAACCATAATATGTTATAAGGAATCAATAGAGCCTAAAGCATTGTTCAATCATCTATCTGACTTGGATATCGGAGGATCTTTGTCAGACTCAAAGTCTGACCCTCTAAGCTCACACTTGTTCATAGTGTATGTCATTCAAGTTCAATGTTCAATTTAGTTCAATCCAACCTAAAGGAGGTTATACGTTGTTAGGTACAAAGCCTATTAGTATCCATCTAAAAAAATTATTACTCCCTTCCCAAACAAGTGTAGTCACATCCATTTCCATTACTTACCCTTTCTTACCCTTACTTACCCACCATCTAAACAAGCAATAAGCATAACGAATGAAAATAAAGGGGAAATTGAATTCATCTTGTTAGACATTCTATTTTTTAATTAAAATGAAAATGGAGGAAAGGGAACATTTCAATTCCATTGCCCTTACATAAATTGAAATATGTAACACTCTAATTTAGGGTGTAAAAATTTTCAACTCTTATACTTTATTTATTTAGCATTTTTACTAGTATATTTCTCCTTCTTTGTCTTTCATCCAAATGAAATAATACTATTTCCCCTTCATTCCCTTTATTAACTAAATTTTAATTTGCCAAACATAATGAATTGTAATTTCCCCCCTCCTCTTCCTTTCTATCCCTTCCCTTTCTTTCAAAATAATTTTTCCTCCCATTTCCACCTTGTTGCATTGCATAGTGTGAGAGAAAGCACGATTACGACATGGCACAAAACAAATACGACAAGTGCTTAAAACTTAAAATCTTTCAATGTCATAGTTCTCTTTATATTAAAGAAAGGGGGAAAACTAATTTTTAGGGTTTATTTTTTAAAATCAATTTTTAATAACAATCAATTATTACTTATTTATCAATTATCATTATTCAATTCATAGAGATTTATTGTTTTTCCCTGTTGCCCCATTTTTATCATTTATATTCTCTCCTTGCCAATTGAATTTTTTGTTGGGAAAAAAATTGAGTTTAGGCTATGTTTATTTCTGAAAAAATATATTGTTTTTGAAAAATATTTTTTAAAAAAAATTAATAATTAATTTTTTATTATTTGGTTATACATTTAAAATTTTAAATAAATTATTTTCTAATATTTGGTACGTTTTCATATGATAAGTTATTAAAACATTCAAAAATTAATATGTTTAATTTATAGTTAACTATAAAAGAAAATTTCATAATATAATATTTTTTAAAAAATATTTTGGAGGTTGGTGGCCGCCTGTGATGGCTAGAGTTCGTTAAAAATAATTGTCATTGGTTAATATATTAATTAGTATATGTTTGTTTAATTTTAATATTTTTTTTTATATATGCATCAAAATCCAAAAAATTACATTTCATTTTCAAAACAGAAAATCACTTTCTTAAAAAATAACTTAGTTTTTCCTTTGATCGGGAAAATATTTTAGGATAACCAATTTTTTTGCATGTACCAAATACATAAAAATATAAAAAATATTTTTTTGAAAAATATTTGTCTGAAACAAATGAAATCTTAGATATATAGTAAGAAATAAACCAAAAGGACTCGTCTAGAGTTTGGATTGATCTTCTTTTCTAACTACTTCATCCACTATTTTTTTCTATTTCGTATTTATAATGTAGGTGATTTCTATGATTGTTTTATTAAAAACAAAGAAATTTTACTTTGTTACGAAAAAATATTTTTTTCACGAAAAGTTAAAATTTTTTGTTTATATCTTTTCGCAAATTCTATTATTTTTTCGTAATCCTTCTTAAATGGTGAAAAAAATTAAATTTAATGAAAAATAATTTAATAATAAATATTAAAGTGATAAAAGTAATTTTATAAATTTATATACTCATAGATTTTATTAAAAAATAATTGAATTTATGAAAAATATATAAATTTTATATTTATTTTCTAAGATAATTATTTTTTACAATTAAGAATTTACTTTCCGTCTTTATAAAAGTATTATTCTGCATGAACTAGTTTGTATTTTATAAATTTACAGTCTTTTTTACATTTAAAAAAATATTATGAAAAAATTGGACGATTTCTGAAAATTAAAAATGAAATTTTGAGTTTTTGCAAAAAATGCAGCTTTTTCGCAAATAAAATAAAATAATTTTGTTTTAAAATAAAATAACCTAAAAAAATCCCTTATAATGTAATCTAGTCACATAGTATGTTACGTAGCTTTTTGCCTCTCTTTATATTTTATGTGTACTAATGTTTATCTCCAGTGATCTTGCTTCTTCTCTGCCATTATCAGGCCAAGGATCATAGCTCTATAATATGTGGCATCGTTTTAGTTTTTTTTAGGATTTGGAATCAGTTTGTTATCTGCTTAGATGCCATTGTGATCTTTGACTCTAAATGGCCAAAAAGGAAGATATTTTTTTTTGCCAAATTAAACTTTTATTCATAACACACAATCAGAATACAAAATCCTCAACAAGCTTACAAGAGGGTCATGAACCCAGCTTTGAGGTAATTGGTTATTCAAAAATAATTGAACTGCCTCATGTGTTGCTCTATTAGCGTTACGAGGATCCGATTCAAAGAACAAACATCAAATTTCTACACAAAGTAAAAAATAAGAGGCTTTAAAATTTCAATTTCCTAGCTGCTATATTCATTAGGAACAGAACAACAACACATTATCTCTTTGTTGTCACTCTCCACTTCCAATTTCTTTAAGCCCATTTATGTTGTAACTTGAAGAGCAAAAAACACATCCTTGAATTCAACCATAAGAGTTGTCTCAGTTTCAATCTTTTCACTCTTCCTTCAATTAATCTCGCATAACTATTACGAAATATAATTGCAATACCTACTTCTTTTGTTCCTTGCTTGAAACCAGCATCCACATTAATCTTAATACAATCTTCACATGATTTTATCCATTCAGCTTGAGCTAAACATGATACTGAAGATTTCATTTATGTATTTATAACATATAAACCACGAACAAAATAATTGCCCATGAAATGATCTGCTTCGGATTAATAGCCTTCACTTCAAAAACAAAAATGTTCCTTTGTTTCCAAAGGATTCAGTAGAATGTTGCCAACTCATATAACAAACCAAAGTCCTTCATTTGCCTACACAATGCTGCCATATAACTCCACCAATTTGAAACAAAGAATATATGATTAGAATCGAAGGAGAAAGTCCACTTCGAGCCAAACCATGAAGCTCGAGAATGATCACAAAAAAAGTAAAATATGTTCAATATTTTCAATATCCCTTGTGTAAACAGGACAAATGGGATTGTAAGCCAAATTTCTTTTGAATAATTTTGATTTTAAACCGAGCCTACCCGTTAGCACCCTCCACATAAAATGGGTAAGCTTAGAAGTGAGTCCAACATTCTATACATCTTTCCATTCAACATTTCTCCCACGATATGAATGAACATCTGCTGCCTGATTGATCTCTTTTTTGTCTCAATAACCATTTATACTCATTTTTTACCATCAACTTACCCCTTTTATTCAAAACCTATACCTACCCATCTACCTTCATCAGTGATCCCACTTGAACCTTCTTAATGCACTCTATCTCATGTGCATCAAAGAAATTTTGAAGCTTTGGAATATCCCATTTTCTCTCATTATTCATGAGATATGCAACTAAGATAGGCCCTTCCCTATAAGACATTTGGAATTGAATTTTAAAGTCTGAAAGTTTAGACACACATGGTTCCTCCCAAAGATGAGTTTGGCAGCCACTATTAATATATTTGCATGCCCCAACTTTAATAACTTTTCGAGCTTCATACATACTAAGCCATCCCCAAGATCGTTCCCTTATTTGCTTCCAAAAAGGAAGAATGAGGGTAATAGATGGATTTGTAAAGTTTATCCCAAAGAGAGTTAGGATTTGAGATGAGTTTCCATGCCTGCCTCGCTAAGAGAGTAACGCTAAAGGTATCAAACTCTCTAAATCCTAAACCCTTGCATCTTTGGTTTAGTAAGTTTTTCCCATCTAGCAAAAATTATTCATTTATTTAAATGGTTATTACACCACCAAAATATTGAAATGAACTTATTTAACTTGTCACATACCATTTTTGGCATTCAAAAACAGTACATGAAATTATTTGGCAGTGTTGTTAGGACCTATCTTACCATTACTTCTCGCCTTGCATGAGAAAAAAATGAAGCCTTCCATGAAGCAGCCTTGTTATTCATTTTCTAAAGCAATAACTCAGTGGATTTTATTTTTTATCTTCCCCAACAAACCAAAAACCCCAAGTACTTTCCACTCCTTTGAGCACTCTTCATTCTTGTTTCCTGAATTAATAAACCTTTCAAATCAGAAGAGCAATTTGCACTGAAGAAAGTGTTGCTTTTGTCATAGCCGATACTTTGGCCCCACACACGATTGAATTCCGAAAGATTAGTAACCACCTTCTGAATTTCTACCACAGACGCTTTTAACGGAATTACAACGTCATCTGCGAACATCAAATGCGATATGATCGGCGCTCTCACGTTAGCTTTAAAGCCTTTTATTTCTCCATCTGCCACTGCTTTATTTAATACTAATGGGAGCACACTAAGAGCAATGATATAAAGGTATGGGCTTAGAGGGCTCTACCTTAATCCTCTACTTGCTTTAAAAATTTTTGAACAGGTCCTATTCACTATTACTTTGTATTCAACACTAGTAATACACACTTTTATAATCTTTATAAATGTCTCACAAAACCCCATTCTCTAGTTACTTTAAAACTTTTTGAACAGGTCCCATCCACTATTCATTGTATTCAACACCAGTAATACACACTTTTAACATTTTTATCATTTTTGAGGAACTTCCACTTTTGGAACAAGAGTGATGAGTATGGAATTGAATCCCCTGGGCACTTAAAGATCTTGAAAAACTTCTTGATAGCTTCATAGACCTCTTGGCCATTCAAATTTCAGGTGTATTTGTAAAAGAGGCCCGGATATCCATCCTCACCTAGAGCTTTTAATGAACAGAGGCTTTTAAGAGCTCTTTGAATTTCATCATCCCTAACTGGTTCCACTAACACCGAATTCATCTCAATATATATTACAAGCTCTACACAGTTCAATAAGCTATAACTTACATTCCCATGATTATGTGAATACAGGTCCTTGTAAAACCTAACAAAATCTCCCAAAATTTCTTTTTCCTCCGTCAACCATTTCCCCTCTTCCGATTTGATGTAGGAGATTGAGTTTTTAACCTTCTAGTGAACAGCAGATGCATGAAAAAATATTGTGTTTTTATCACCAGATTTTAACCAAACTTCTCTTGATCTTTCATGCCAAAAACATTCCTCCATGTGCTAAAGTTCCTCCAGTTCCTTACTTACATTTTTCTCCTCCATTTTCGAATAGCTTACTCATGGATCAACAACTAATTTATCTAACTACTTTTATAATTCTATTATTTTATATTTGGTGTTACATATCTCAGCCTTGTGCCACTGAATCAACTGACAACTACAATTCTGCAACTTTGCTTGAAAATTTGTAAGAGAAACAACTCTATCAAATGAACTCCAAATTCCTTCTATTGTGTCCCTCTATTGATTGTGCTCCACCCATTTGCTTTCAAATCAAAACAAAAATTTATTTTCTTTACCTTAAAGCCTTTCAAATCAAGACAAATTGGACGATTATCCGACCCTATGAGCTTCTTATGGGACACCTTGGCTTTACTGAACCCCACTTGCCACCTTCAATTATAGAGAACCCTGTCTAACTGTTGGGCAATGGATCCACCCCTTCGCTCTTATTATCTATGTATAATTTGGACCCTCAAAACTGACATCCAGTAAATTTGCATCTGCTATCCAACCCAAAAAATCTTGCACTTCCCTTATCTTAAGCTGCCTCCCCCTTAGCTTATCAGCTTGCTCAAATATACAATTGAGATCAGCTGCAACAACCCAAGGATAGATATCTAAAGGTTTTAAGCTCCTCCATTTATCAAAAACCTCTCTTATTCTACCTCTATAGGGGCTTAAACTCTAATACCATGTTACCTCCTTAACAGGATTATAACATTCCAAATGAAAAGAAAGAAGAATCTTTCGTCAAAACCTTAATTCGAATGTCCTTTGTCCACCACAAACACAACCCACTAGCACCATTTATCGATTTAATATAGTATCCATACACAAATTTCAGTCGTCTATGAATCTTTTCTAAATGATAGATAGTCTATTTTTTTTCGAAAAGGAAGATCAAAATGGGCCGCTTTGATATAATAATATCACTCAAATATGGAATTGTCAAGGTACGCCCTAAACCTTGACAAATTCAAAATAAGTGTATCTCCTTAGAGCTTGATGCCATATGACCCATTAACTAAAACCTACAGCTTAGGGACATATCGTTACCTCCAACTCGAAAGAGGGAGCATGCCTCTGCATAAAACGAAAACTACAGGAGATTGGAAGAAACTCCAACTCACTTCCCACTAGAGACTTGATAACACAAACTTTAATTGCTAAATTAAAGCGGGTACTTCACAATTAAGCCAAATACTAAGATATTTGGGCTGAAACTCGCATAAAATTGCAAGAAAAACTTAATAATTTGAGTGGAAATGGTGCACTAAGCGCATAGAAAAGAGACCAAGCCCTAGGAGAGAGAAATGGAAATTATCTTTATCTTTTTGCCAAAAAAGGAAGATGGGTTTGAGGTATGCTATCCTTTAATTTTGGAGGAGTAACTCTAAAGCAGCAGTTGATTTCTTTTAGTGGGTTAAATCTTAATCAAATTTTTGCTATCATGGATCTTTAGTAAAAAAAGAAAGGTTAACGATCCATTTCAATACACTTAAGTTTGAAAAGAGATTCAAACTAAAGTTGTCTTATGAAGGGGGTTTTCACCTATGCATGTGGAGTACGATGCTCTATTAGCAACTTATAGAGGTTTTCTTGTGGACTAGAAATTTCAGTGTTCAACAGTTGGTGCTCTGGGCTAATGAGCTTGCTCCTATGCATACTTTAAATATATGATTGTTGTTATGAGCTTTATGCTCATATTGTTAAATCCAAAATTTATAAGTAGTTTATTTTAAGTTGTACGTGGAATGATTTTTTTAACTATTTGTATTATTTTAAATTTTTAACTTTTTATTGATGAAAGCTCTTTCTTTTACGGCGAAAATAATTATAGTTACATTTTATAAAATTAAAAATTAAGTGTTAAATGAAATAAGTGATTTATATTTCTTTTTAAATGGTAAAAATACTTAAAATTTTACTTTGATAGGTGCTAAATCTTAGGTACCAAACGGACTTAAATTAATTTTTTTTTTGGCAAAATACATTAAAAACTCCATGAATTTTGACGTTTTATTGTATTAAACTTCTGAACTTTGATTATATTGTATTGAACTCTTTAACAAATACTTTGTATTTTCATGTCAAAAATAAATACTTTATATTTTATTGACCCTTTTATAATTTATTTTATGTTTTATTAAATCCTTTACAACCTATTTTATATTTTATTGAGCTCCTGAACTTTAATTGTGTTTTATTACGACCTTTACTATTTTGAGTATAAATGTCCTTAATAAAACATAAAATGGATGTTAAAGTGCCTAATACAACATAATTAAAGTTAAAGGACTCAATACAATAAAATACAAAAGTTAAGGGACTTCTTGATGCATTTTGCCTTTTTTTTTTCCAAATGACTTAAATTAAAATGAAGTGATGAAAATTTGAGTTGTGTCATCATCATTAAAATTAAAATATATATATAATTTGAGGGTAAAAAGCACTAAAAATATCTAATCTTTATTGTTTATTTCAAATTACTTATTAACTAAAAAATTGTTACTGATTGGCCACTAAACTTTGAAATCGTTTAATTTTGCCTCTCCGGATATATTTTTTGGCCTGTTTGATGATATGATAAGACACGTCAGCAAAATTTGGCATGCGTCATGACAAATCGGCAACACGTCAGATGACATGTGTCATGGCACGTGTCAAATTTTGCTGACTTGTCTTGCCACGTTATCCAACCAGCCGAAAAATATGTCCGATAAAACAAAATTATATAATTTCAAAGTTTAGGGATAATTAGCAATAATTTTCTTGATTTGTGAGTAATTTGAAACAAACAATAAATTTTAGGTATTCTTACGATTTTTTACCCATGTACATACTTATGAATTTAAGTTTTTTTTTATTTGTTCTTATAGAAAAAAAATAACAAAATATGTATTCTTTTAAGGACCTACTAAATATACTTTTTTTTTTTAATTTTCTTTCCAAAACATACCTCTATCTATACCATTCCCTTTCTATCAGCCTTTGCATTCTCATTCATCATATTTCCTTGGGCAAATAGTATCTTAAACCCTTAAATTTTCAAAAAAAATTATTATGGGCTCTTATGAGCTTTTTGGTATCTAAAAAATCCCTTAACTATTAATTTGGTTTCTAATAAGTCATTTATTTTATACTTTGGGTCAAATAGCCCCTCTGTGGACGAAACAATTAACTATTATGTTTGTTCTTCACTTTTTCCATATTTTTCTTCATTTTCTTTCACTTTCTCTCATTTTCTCAAGAGTCAAACATTCTAATTTATACCAAAATCTAAATTTCTCTTATTTTTTCTTCTATTTCTCACAATTTTTATTGAGACAAATAATATCACAACTCATAATCAAAAAATAAAAAGAAAAATAAAATAATAAAGTGATTTTTTTCTTCGTAATCACTATCATCTTCCTTGCATTTTTCCTTTCAAATAACAAAATTAATATGTAAATTTAAAATAAAATAGAGCTCACCATCAAAGTCATTCATTATCATCATTATTATTATCGTCATCATCTTCCTCTTTCCTCTTTTTCGTCAATTCAATTGTAAAAAAAAAAATTAAAATAAAATTGTTGACAAAGTTGTGATAAAAGAAGATGAAGTGGAAGTCAACTTTTTCATTATCACTTATTATATTTACTTTTTATTTTTTTAATTATATTTTAAGGGATTATAAGAAAAAAAAAGTTGAAGATGAAGAAAGAGGTAAGTGCTGCGTGTAGAAAATGAAGAAGGAGATGACAATTTGCTGTGTGCGGTCGTTAGGCTCGTTAGGGCTTGCTAGGGTTTAGGGGTTAATGAAGAGTCAGTGGGGTTCAGGTGTCTATTGGGCATCAAAAAGCTCATAAGGGTCCATGACAACTTTTTTTTTTAAATTTTAAGGGTTTAAGAAACCATTTGCCAATTTTCCTTCTATTATCTCAAATTCCAAATCCTAATCTTATTTATTCCTTTTTAAACTACTGTTAAAGTAAAGTTTATCGGAATATTATTTGAATCACATGATAAGAAGTAAAATATATAATTCATTCATTAAAATTAAATATGTATCATTTTTTGAAATAAAAAATGATAAGAATAAATAAAAAAAAAAAGTAAAAACCTCATATAATTATAGTTTTGCACATTTTGTTATCTATTATTTGTGTAAACCACTTTTAAAAGCAATCATAACTTGAGTTTGAAAGGATATCAAAATATAAAAAAGTTTGATAAATATTGTGGAGAAGAGTATTGTTGAGATAAACTTGAGTCATGTAATTATTCTCATATGATTGAATCGGAAGAAAAAGGTTTGCAAGCATATGATTATATAGAAATCATGTCTATTAGTGGCTTCATAATTATATTAACAATCATTAGCGGCATTTGAAGGAAGTTTCCTGTGGATATTTTTTGAAATTAATTTTGGGGAGAGAATATGAATGTGTAGACTCTATGGGAATATTTGAAATAAAAATGGAAAAAATAGTGTAGAATTAGAAAGTATGGAGTGCATTTAACAATTATGTATTGAAATTTTGAATATGGAATGAAATAAACGATATAATTTCGAAATGTAAAAATATTTAAAATCTATAAGAATAAAAAAAATTAAAATCCATTAGTATGTAGATAAATAAAAAGTAGTAAAAATAACTAAATTTGACCGTTTGTTTCAAATTATTCACTAACTAAAAAAATTATTATTGATTGCCCATTAAATTTTGAAATTATTTCATTTTACCTCATCAGATATATTTTTCGACCGATTTGATGATATGATAAGATACGTCAATAAAATTTGACATGTGCCATGTCATACCAGAGACACATCAAATGACATATATTATAACATGTATTAAATTTTGCTGATGTATCAATTTTTCAATAAGTGAGTAATTTGAAATAAACATTAAAATTTAATGTATTTTTAATACTTTTTATCCTATAATTTGATAAAATTGTAATAATAATATTTGGATGTAAGATTTTGGTGAGAAAAAAAAGGTCAAAAAAGGTTCCTGTCTGAGAGCAAGGTTTGGAAGACGAGCAACATCCATTGATGGGAGGCGAGACATTCATCCGCGCAAGCTCCGCCGCCCAAGCTCCGTCGTCATGGTTTTCTCAGTGTTGGTCTTCTGCTCGCAGAACCAAACCATTAAATTCTCCATATCAAACGATTGTCGCTAGAAGCTCCGGCGATGGACTCGTCCGCCGCCTCGGACTCTTTGATCTCCTCCTCCTCGGAATCGGTGCATCCATCGGCGCGGGAATTTTCGTCGTCACCGGAACTGTTGCTCGCGATGCTGGACCTGGTCTGATTTTCTATATTTTCATTTCAATTCAGCTTTTTTTCCCTAATCTCTTTCCTGTTTTTGTATGGTCCTTTTCGGTTAAAGATCTCCTGAGCTTCAATTTGACTTTTATTCAACTTAGTGCATCAAATTGAGCTGCAATTGAATTTCAGCTTCTTTTCTAGTTAACAAATTGGATAAAGAAATTCAAAATTGTCATATCAATATCATGAATTCGTTGAAGCATAGGTCTTATATTCAGATGCATTTGATTTCTAAAGTTTTCACCTTTTTTTTGTTTTATTATTGTACTTTTTGCTTAGTCTGATTGGAACCGTTACCTAAAGTGAACATCGTTTATGAAAAGTTCAGTTATTTATTGATGTCTATTGTTTACAATGCAGGAGTAACAATCAGTTTCATACTAGCTGGATTATCATGTATATTAAATGCCCTTTGCTATGCTGAGCTAGCTTCCCGGTTTCCTGCTGTGGTTGGGGGAGCATACTTGTACTCATATTCAGCTTTCAATGAGATCACTGCTTTTCTTGTTTTTGGTCAACTAATGCTTGACTACCACATTGGGGCAGCTAGCATAGCACGAAGTTTAGCAAGTTATGTAATTACTATATTAGAATTATTTCCCATTTTTAAAGACCACATTCCAAACTGGATTGGACATGGTGGTGAAGAATTCCTTGGAGGTGCACTTTCTATCAACATATTAGCACCAATTCTCCTTGTTCTTCTAACTGTAATTCTTTGTTGGGGTGTTGGAGAATCTTCACTTTTCAACTCTTTCATGACTGTGACAAAGGTGCTCTATCTTATTTCCTTTGTTATTTATTTATTTTTTGATAGATGTAGGACATAGCCGTATAGAAGCAAAGGGATTGGTAAGAATTGAATGAGATTGAGTGCTCAATGAAAAATCAAAATTCAAGCATGAAGCAAATTAAGTTGCTCAAATTATGTGCAAGTCTAATGTGGTTGGAAAAGATTAGGTTTTGGATTGTCCTCGGTGAAGGTATATCCAATGATTTAAAGTAAAAAAGAAATAACGAGATTTTCTGGTGCTGTCTTTCCTTTTTTGGGTGTTATTTATCTTCCATTTTTTAAAAATCAATTTCAATCATTTAAATTTAATTTTCGTGTCTTATGAAAGATCATCTAAAATGATGTAATAAGTACTTGACCCATTGCAGGTTGTCATTGTTGTTGTTGTGATCTTTGTGGGCGCTTTTGAAGTTGATGTTTCTAATTGGTCGCCTTTTGCTCCAAAGGGCGTTAAAGCAATATTGACTGGAGCAACTGTAGTATTTTTTGCATATGTTGGGTTTGATGCTGTCGCTAATTCTGCAGAAGAATCAAAGAGACCACAGGCATGTTCTGTTGCTTTGATTTTTTTTGGGCTGTAGCTTATCCAAATATCTTCATAACTCTCAAAGCAGTGCTGCATCATCTCATTCTTCAATTCCTTTTTCTTTTTCTGAATTTTGGTTGATTTTCAGCGGGATTTGCCACTAGGCATCATTGGGAGCCTTTTTATATGCATTGTCCTGTATATCGGGGTTTGTTTAGTGATCACTGGGATGGTACCTTACTATTTCCTTGGAGAAGATGCGCCTTTGGCTGAAGCTTTTAAATCTAAGGGCTTGAAATATGTTTCTGTTTTAATCAGCGTAGGGGCTGTTGCTGGACTTACAACCACTCTTTTAGTCGGTCTTTATGTTCAGGTGAATCACTTCAACCACGCCACATAATTGGTATGCTACTATATAGCTTTTCCACATCCTGAAAAATGATATGCTTCTTATGAGCAGTCTCGATTATACCTGGGGCTTGGAAGGGATGGTTTGCTGCCTGCTATATTTGCTAAAGTGCACCCAAGACGCCACACTCCTATTCATTCTCAAGTTTGGGTTGGTATTGTTGCCAGCATTTTGGGAGGATTATTTAATATACATGTGCTCTCACACATTCTTTCGGTTGGTTCATTGGTATGTCATCCGATCCTTTATTGGTAACAAATTTATAGGCAGATATTATTTTTGTAATTTATGTAAGTTGCGAGTGTGTTTGCATGTGTGATAGTGAAACTATTTTTCTAATTAACACAATACCTAACGGCTAACAGCATCCTAGCATTTTCTGCAAAATGTGGATGGAGGTAAATAAGGCATGTCAAGGTGTATTTGTGAGGTTATGAGAAAATAAATGTGGATGTACTATGCTAGTTACCAGGATTT
>CAOJBK014259440.1:0-15683 GCA_948294925.1 Codiaeum variegatum | reverse complement strand
TATCTCTATCATAGAAAAATAGAGAGAGTGAAAGAACTTCTTCTCTACAATTCAAGAATCTTGAAGCTCGAGTATTTATTACTAGTTTTCAGTTGTAACCTATTGCAATCAATAAGAGTTTTGAAGCTAGACTTCTCTTCTGGATGTAGGTAAAGACAATCTTAACTGAACCAAGAGTGTTTGATTTGTTCTTTATTTCTTATTTTCAAGTTTTATTTTCAGTTTCATTTTGGCTTAAGATTCTTGCTAGAATTTCTTGATTTAATATGCATTTGGAAGCTTTGAATCACAACAGTACCTCTTTCTCATTCTTCTTCTATTTTGCTTGTTTCTTGTTCCTTTATATTGATAAATAGTAGTTTTCTGTTATGGCAATAATGGTCAATGAAGTGAGGCCTATGGCTCTTGTCGGAGCCGCCCTGGGCGGTGTTCATTTTGTTTTTAGTCAGTTTTTGATATTTTTGTAACTAAGATGGTGAAAAATCAAATCTTTTTAATGTTTAGAGGGTGGAAGCGGCTGGATTGAGTGTTTCAAATCTTGTATGCGATTTCTCCGGCTGCTACTTGGTGTTTGAAGTGGTGGATGTCATGGAGAAAAGGCAACATCTTGAGGAGAAGACAAGATATCACTCTATCAAAGTTCAAATCTAGCCATGGTATGACCTTTAAAGTTGTTATCTGTCATTCATACAAGTGTAAGGCTTAGATTACTTGCTATAGTTAACTTCACAAATCACTGCTGGAATTCGGTAAATTAATCTTGTCGTGTCCCAGGCCGCTGGCAATAACCACTCTGGTGTAGGAAACCCCTGAAAGCCTTAGGGAAGAGTGGGTAGATTGGGTTTTGTTTGTAGGCCAATGGTGTGAATCCTATTTTTTGCACCTTAAATCAGGCCTATTAATACGAGCCCAGTGGTTCAAACCATGCACAAATTGGATCTCAGACGGATTAGAAAAATCTAAAAAATCAAATCAAATTAGACTAGACCGGACACAGAAAATCGAGCCCAGATAGCCAGGTCCAACACACACATGTTTGGAGCTAAACACACATGTTTGGTTCCAAACACATACATTTGGATCCAAACGCACATGTGTTGGATTCCTTCAGGTTTTTGGACTCAGTCTTCTATAAATTCGAATCTCTAGAATAGTTTTTTGGTTCACGGGAGACACTTTTTCAGATGCTTTTTCAGGTTACTTATCTACTTTTTAGACATTCAGACCTCTAAAATCACTTCCAAAACACTACAATTCGTACTAAACCATTCCAAAAAAAATACCAAAAACACTATTTTTTTATTCATTGACAGTTCAGTTCTCATCAGTCCAATTCAGACAAATACTATGTCCAGTTCTCTCTAAACACAATGTTGACACGCTCCAGGTTGATCAAGCCTTCCTAGAAACCGGTCTCTAAATCTCGAAAGTTAAAGATAAATACATTATAGTATTTTTGTCCTTTCGGTACTGAATTAAGCCCTTTAATTTGAATTAACACATTTTTTTATTAAAACTTCAAATTCCTTAAAATGAATTAGACTTAAGCCATAAAATAAACTTAGGTGATCACTTTTATCAAACAATCACTTTTTTTATTAATCAAATCTCAAATTGATTAATGGCCTATTTTGTTTACTATTTTATTAATTGAAATGTCTTAGCTTTTGAACCAACCAAACCACCACCCACTATTTTTTAGAATAGCCCACAACCTTTCACAAGAAGGGAGAATGGCGTGGGGTTTGATTCCCACTCAACGGGATACGCTGGCAAGCCTTCTAATGGCTTCAACTCCAAAAATACATTTTCTTTGATCTTTTATTTTTTTGTTATTATTGTATGTTTTATTTTATTCATTGCTGCAATTGTCTATATTTTTATTACTTTGATTCTGGATTTGTTTTGGAAAATGTGTGCTTCTCCCAGATCTGTGGATTAGAGAGGGGATCCCCTATTAATTGTCACTTTTCTGATGTAATTAATTTTACTGCTTTCTTTAGGGATGTGTTCCTTTCCTAGAACCTAAAGTGGGCTAGAGGAAAAATCCTTATTTATCTTTCTCATTTTATCGCTTTATGGATGTCATGCATATAATAGCCTATTCAAGCATGATATTTGACATAATTATCTGTTCATACATCACGTGGTAGTCCATGCATACATAAAAACTCAATTTTAACCGAAATCACATTTTCTTAAGCCAAAACTTGTTTGAAAATGGAAAAATATTTTTCTAAATATTTTTTCAGATTATGAATCCTCGAACCCACCTTTGGTTCAAGGGCTAGTCTTTTCTAAAATTGGGCAAAATAATTAGATTTCCATAAAATGAAGTTTATCAAACTGATTTTTTTAATCACGAAAAATCAGAGGGAGAGGCTCCTCCCTTGACCCATATCCGCATCTAGCTCCAAAGGGAAATCCACCAGCAGGGCCCTTCCCATAGTACAAAAGAAATCCTGCAAGAAGACCCCTAGGGTTGAGGCCCTGTGAACCATCCTAATTGCCTGAGACTTGAAAGAGATCAGGGAAAAGTTTGGCTTTCCCCCATGTTTCTTCACCATCATCCCTACCAAGAACCAAGGGGACAACCACCTTCCCTCAAGAAATGGGCAAGTTCTATACCTAGACACTCTTCAGTTCGGGGTTCATTTTCCCCTGTGCCTCCAGACCTACAAGGTCCCAATTGCTCAAGTACACCTAATTCCTGGAAAATATTACGAGGTTTCTAGATGATGGCTTATTGGCTCGAGTTCAACCTGATTATGCCTGTGATCCAACATTTATATAGAGTCATCCCAAGAAAAGGGCTTAATTGGTGTCACCTACAATTTGATGGTATCATGAAGTGTTTCGACCTGCCTTCTTCCTTGAAGCCCGTCTGGAAGAAGAAGTTTTCTGGAACACCGAAATGCTGAGCCTACGCGACCCTAAGCGGTTCTGAGGTCAATCAAATGAGGGCGATTTTGAATCGGGTCAAGAACAATGAACACTATAAGAGTAAATCCCTGGTTAAGGGGTGATACTTTGGCAAAATTATAGACAGGTAGAGGCATCAACTCAACCCAATTAAGGGTACTTGACTCCCCCTTATACTTGTTTCTCTTCTTTGCTAACTAACTTACTCTTTTTTTTTATATAGATATGTCTACCATTCTTCAGAAAATGAGAGAGAAGTAGGTTCTCAAGGCCTCAGCTGGGGGACCAAGCCTTGCTTCCATAGAAGAACATCCATAGGAGGTCGAGACTCAGTCAAGCCCGGCTAAACTACAATCGTTGCTTGGGCTTCAACTGTTATGGTGGAAATTTTATCAGAAAGAAAGGGCGACCATTAGGTGCTAACCTCTCCAGCTCAAGTTTGAACTAAGTGGCCCAAAGAGGAGGTTGCTCCTATTGGGGAAAAGGTTGAAGGCTTGGCCTTGCTTCCTTCAATTCACTGCTCACTCTCCAGCATCCTGGTGAAGAACTATGGGATGGAAGTTTCTCTTGAGGACCAATAAGTAGCCCAAAAAGTTGTGGGTTCCTTAATCCCCCCTACAGACCTCTGCTGCTATGAATTGATGACAGACAAAGAGTAGGGTGCTGAGTGCTGCAACAAAGTGCTCTCAGTAAGTTGCTTCCTCTGCTTATTTTGTATTTATGGATTCCTGCTTCTAACTGTTTGACCTCTGTTTGCAGTTGGTTGGTCTCCTGCTTGTTCAGTCCTCCTCCAACAATCGTGACACTGCCGCTTTGGATGGTGAAAAATAAACTTTTGAAAAGGAGTAGGCCTCACTCCAGAAGAGCCTCTCGGAGGTAAGAACCGCCCTCAAGCTTCAAGGCAAGGAGGTGAAGATTATAAAGAAAGCTGGTCGTAAAGTTAAGGACCAACAGGACGAGGAGAGAAAGAAGAGACAGAGCCTAAAGAAGGAGTTAGAAGAGGTCAGGCAAAAGCTGGAATAGACAATAAGTGACTTGGCCTCGCGAGCTGCAGAGGTAAACTGCTAGGAGAATAGAAGTACCTCTTAGTTAGAAGCCTTTGGCAAACAACTGGTAGATGAGGCTGTCAAGAAGTTTGATGCCTCTGCCTCCTTTTTGACTGATATTGAACCAGCAGAGGAGATCCTTGGTGAAGCTGTTGAAGGTGTTGAGGGTTTAGAAGGGTGCCCTGAGGGTGAGCCATAATCTGATCATGGAGATCCTCAAGACTGACCCTATTATACTTTGTTTTTATTTGGGACCTTATCGGGGGCCATTCCCCTCCCATTTATTATTCCTTATTTTAATTATTATTGAAATATCTTCTTTGTCCATATCGTTCTTCACACTTTTTTTACTTATTCCTTAATGAAAACCTATTGAAGAATCTATAGACCGTTCTTAATATGTTAATCTAAGGATCGCACCCTGGGGAGTCGGTCTTTCGATCATTCTCTTATGGCACAATGTTTGGCTCATTCTTTTATTTGATGATTATTAGACCGTTCTCTTCTAGAACAATCTTAGGATCACATATTTGTGGATGATCCCTGGATTGTTTTATCCAGAAGATGATATTGGGATCGTTCTTCCATATGACGATCTTAAGATCATTCTCTTATTAACACGATCTTTGGATCTCTTAATTGTAAGATGATCTTTGGTTTGTTTAATCCAGAGGGCGATCTTAGGATCACTCATTTCATGGGTTGATCTTTGGATTGTTTTCCTTATATTAGAAATTAAATTGAAATTTGTCTGGTAATTCAAAAAAAACTTTATTTTATTCATGATGCTCGAATTAGTAGATGCACTCAGACATCCCAACTAGGTTGGCATCTCCTTACCACTCTCATCATTTGTCTTGACTTAGATAATATAAGAATAATATGAAATAGAATTGCATAAACTTTAAACAAAAATCTAAACAAAATAGTTCTTTAGGTTGTCTGCATTCTAGATGTGAGGTAAGGTCTTCCCTCTTGAGTCCTCTAGCTAATACACCCCTAACCTTAATTCTTTGCTAATCTTATAGGGTCCTTCCTAATTCATATGTAGCTTGCCAACTCTAGCATTGTCTCTCAACAGTTCGACCTTCCTTAAAACGAAGTTGCCAACTTTGAGAACCTTGTGTTTGACTTTTTTTATCATGATACCTCGCTATCTTCTTCTTATAAGCAACTATTCGAGCATAGGTTAAATTTCTGAGCTTTTCTACCAAAGTCGAGTTCCATCCTCCTCTCTATGTCCCGATCTATCATTTCATAGATCTCCACCCTAAAGGAAGGTTGACCGATCTCAACTGGTACTATAGCTTCACTCCTATATATGAGTGAGAAGGGTGTTTCCCCTTGTTGCAGTGTGAGGTGTAGTTCTATAACTCCACAATACATTATTAAGCTTGTCCACCCAATTTCCCTTCTTATAATCTAGACTCTTCTTCATCCCTTATAATAAGGTTTTATTTGTATGCTCGTTTTCCCATTGGTATGCCGATGGGCCACTAAAGTGAAATGTAAGTTGATGCCTAGGCCCTTACAAAAGGCTTAAAACTGTCTGGAATCAAATTGCTTCCTCATGTTTATGATGAGGACCCTTGGGATCCCGAACCTATTAACAATAAATTTTTCAACAAAATCAATAACTTTGTTGTGAGTAATAGTAGCTACCGACTCGGCCTCGGTCTAGTTAGAGAAATGCTCCACTGTCATAATAAGGAATTTGAACTATCTTATTGATGCTGAGAATGGCACTGATATGTCAATTCCCCATTGATAAAAGGGCCAGGTCACTCCTATAGGTGAGAGGGAAGATGCTGGTGCTTTATGCACATTAGCATGCTTCTGGCACTTAGGGCATTTTTTCTCCAAGTCTTCCTAATCTACCTTAATAGTGGGCCTATAATATCCATGCAATAATACTCTTCTGGTAAGGGTAGTACTGGCTTTATGGGCTTTATAGATGCCCTCATGTATTTGTCTTACCGTATATTAACCAGTTTCAAAGGGTAAGAACCTCGTCCAATGATGAGTTTGAGATCTGTGATACATGTCCTTCATATACCAATTATACTCCTTAGCTCTCTAGACAATTCTTTCAGCCTCCTTCATGTCTCGAGGGAGTATTCCTTCAGATAACCAACTAACCAGGGGCTCCATCTAGCTCCCTTTCCATTCCATTACATACACTAGCTTGCCCTCAGTTATGGGAACCCATTGTAGGGAAAATGGAATATTCTTCAGCTCTTCTACATTTCCTTAAGCTACTACCATAGGGATCCTATATTCCTCAACCGTCTTAGACCTCAAAACCCGTATGACTTTCCACCCTTTTTGCATCAACTGCTTATCTTTGTCTATGTATAGGGTTAGGTCTTCATTTCAAACCTTAAAATTCTCTTGAATTTGATTTACAGCTAGTTGGGAGTCACTGTAAATCGTCAAAATTTCGACCACCAGCTACTTGGTTAATTTTAAGTCATTCAATAGGGCCTCGTACTCTGCCTTATTATTGGAGCTATTGAATTCCATCCAAACCATGTACCATATCGCCATGTTATGGGGACCCTTAATCACTATACCAACCCCTGTTCCTTCATCGCATTCAGCTCCATCTACCCACATTTTCCATCTCTCTACATGGGCGAGCTGTGTTTCATTAGTGGGGGGTCAGTTTAGCCATAAAGTCGGCTAACACTTATGCCTTTATAACCTTTCTTGGCTTGTACTGCACTCCTAACACACCTATTTTTATTTCCCACTATGATACATGACCCAAGGTCTCTGGCTTTTGAAGGATCTTCCTTAAGGGTTAGTCTGTCCACACAATCATTATATGGGCTTCAAAGTAGCACCTCAGCTTCTGGGTCGACATATACAATGCCAAAACATGTTTTTCTAACTTTGGATACATCATTTCTGCATCTTGTAGGACTTTACTTATATAATAAATAGGGTACTATTCCCCATCTCTTCCCTTACCAGCACAGATGCGACAGTATCCTCCGTAGTGGATACATAGATATAGATGTCTTCCCTTAGGACAGGTTGGTTCAAAAGTGGGGGTGAGGATTGGAACTTTTTCAAATCTTCAAATGATTTCTGGCACTCATCAGTCCATTTAAATTCTTTCAAACCCTTCAACATTTTGAAAAAGGGTTGGCAACGTCGAGCCCAACATGAAATAAACTTGCCCAAAGTTGTTATTCTCCCATTCAACCTTTGGACCTCGGTAATATTTTTTGGAGGTTGCATTTCTAAAATGGCCTTGATTTGCTCAAGGTTCGCCTTTATTCCCCGTTGTAAAACCATATAACCTATGAACTTCCCTACTAGTACCCAAAACACACACTTTTTAGGGTTCAACTATAGATTGTATGATTATAGGATGCTCAATACCAACTAGAGGTCTTTTGGGTTGTCCCTGGCTTTCTTACTCTTGATGATCATTTCACTACATATACCTCGACTGTTCACCCTATATGCTCCTTGAACATAGGATTGACCATCCTTTGGTATGTCGCCCCTACATTCTTATGGCCAAATGGCATCATCTTGTAACAGTAAGTTCCTTGGTTTGTCATAAAGGCAGTTTTCTCCTCATCACTTGAGCATATAAGAATTTGGTGATAGCCCGGCCTTACGTCCAAGAAAGAATAGAGCTCGTGCACTGCCATTAAGTCCTTTAACTGATTGATGCTTGATAGGGGATAGGGATCTTTAGGATAGACCTTATTGAGGTCAGTAAAATCCACAGACATACAATAAGACCCATTTGTCTTCTTCACCATCACCATATTTTCCAACCATTTAGGATAGTGCACTTCTCTAATAACCCCTGCCTTTAACAGCTTCTGCACCTCTTCAGCTATGGCTATTTGCTTCTTTGGGGATTGCTTCCACTTTCTCTAAGTGACCAGTTTAACTGAGCTATCAATGTCTAATCTATGATCTAAGACCTTTGGATCAACCCCTATAAGGTCGTCCATGGTCCATGCAAAGACCTTAGGATTAGCCTCTAGTGTAGTGATTAAACCTTGATTGGTGGGTCCAATTGACTTCCAACCTGTATTTCTTCCTCTGCGGTCAAGATCTTTTCCACCTTTCCTTTGGGCCCTGGTGGAAGGCCCTGCAAGTCTAACTTTGCTACCTGGTAGACCCCCTTTAGGGCATTAAAGTATACCTATCTGGCTATTTCCTGACTCCCCTTACATACCACCTCACGCTTCATACTAGGCATTTTTAATGTGAGATGGCAAATGCTAGCTATTCCTCCTGTCATATATAGATAGGGTTGATATAATAGAATATTGTAAGGGAAAGTAATGTCTGCTACCATAAACTCTGCTGTAATCATTCTGGTGAGCTTGCTATCTCCCAGCTCGACCTCTAGATTTATGGACCCTTCCAACCAGACTTGATCTTTTCCAATCCCCACTAACGGTGTTGCCATTGGTTTCATATATTTGAGATTCAATTTCATTTTGTGAAAATAATCCATAGTGACCACATGTACTGAGCTTCCATCATCCACCATTATCCTCTTAACCCTATAGTTGTTGACATATCCTTGAACAACTATGGCGTTGTTATTGGGGTGGACCACATGCTTGCCATCTTCATCGGAGAATGTGATACTTGATGGATGTGATAAAGACTGTGTTGGGATCTCACCCTTTTGGACTATAGAACATACTTCTTTGACTGAGTTTTTCCTCAGGGTGGAACTGTCCTTTATAGAACTTCCCCCCATGATAACCAGTATATCTCCAGCAACTTGCCTTTCTCTAGGCTTCGGGGGATCATCCCTTCTTTCCCTATTATTCTGTCTCTTTTCCCTAGATGTCTCTCTCCTATACTACTTGTTCCCTCGCTTCACATGCCTCATAATCCCTTTCACTCCCTTGTGAATAAGCTTTTTTATCTCCTCTTTAAGGTGCATACAGTCCTTCGTATCATGGCTATTATCTTGGTGGAACTCACAATACTTATTGGGATCCCTTCTAGTCGAGACGAATCACTCATTTTTGGAGGCCATTTTACTTCTTCCCTAATTTTTTTAATCCACAAAAGAACTTCTCTTCTAGACAAGGCCAAAGGGGTATAGCTGTATCTATCCGAGTGCCTACCCTTAAACCACATTCCAAATCTATTTTTGTTATTTATCGAGCTCCTACTACCAGCCTCTTCCCTCCTCTCATCTTTCCTGCTTGACCCTAGATGTGAAAAAGGCTAAACCTCTGTTCTCAAGTTTGCCATCCCATCCTCTAGGTTAATCTGCCCTTCTGTTATGGCCATGACTTGGTTCTAGCTAGTTGGTTGCCTATCAAGGAGATTCTGTTAGAAATTCTGGTTCGTAGTTCCTTTAAGAAGGGCCATTTGGGTCATGTTGAATTGTAGCTTTGATACTTCACTTACTGCCTGATTAAACCTTCCTATAAATGACCTCAAGGTTTTTTTTTTCTCCTTCCACTTCACTGCAAAAAAGGTCTGCTGACCGTTTAGGCTTAGCCCTTAAGGACATGAACCATGCCTGGAAGGAATCTGCTAATTGCTTAAATGGGGTGAGGGATTTGGGGGTCAGCTTATCGTACCATTCCTTTACTGGTCCAACTAATGTGGTGGGGAAGAGCCTGCATAACACATGGTCTTGATAGGTCTGTAAGTGGATCTCAAACCTAAATTTGTTTACATAGGCTTAGGGACAAGTCTTCCCATGGTTGGCGATAAGTCGTTATGGTTTTTCAAAACCAGAGGGGTATTCTTTGCATAAAATAGAGTTTGCCTGAGGAGACTCCACTAAAAGTTCTAGATCCAGGCTTTGTCCCTTTATCCCCATGGTATCCAGGATCTTCTTGACCTCTTCAGCTAGTCCTCCTGTTGGAGTTGCATTCTCTGTAAAATTCTGGGCTACACCTTCCAAGTTCCCTAGGGGTTGGCTTACCGATGTAGTGGCCCTAGTTGGTACGACTTCCCGCACTTTTCCTGCAGGTGCACCCCTTGGGTCTACCTGTGAAGGGGCTACTAACATGGATTGTGCTCGGGAGAGGTGGTGTACCTGCTGCAGTAGCTCCACCAATTATCTCTTGACATCTAGGTAATGGTTATACATCCCCTACATAGCGACAAGGTTATTTAAATTGGGCCCCGGTTGCCACCTGGTGCTCTTTGGTGAGCCCAATTCACACCATATCCCCCTGTTGCATTCTGGTCTTGTCCTATGTCTTTATAAGGGTTAAAAGGTGGACCTCGGAGAGGACCCTAGGCTTGTGGATTAGCCTTGGGCGCGACTGGTGGTTGCTCTAGAGCTCCCACTCCTCCCATCTCTGGGACCTCTGAGAACAAGTCAAAAGGTTAGTTCAAATCCAAATTCCTTCCTCAATTTCCTGCCTGATCAACCATTTTTTAGCGTGGAGACAACAATTGATTCTGAAACAGTGTCCACGCTCACCGTACCAATGATGTCTCTTAGCACACTGATGTCTCAAAGACTAGCCCTGAAGTTAATCTGCAAGACAAACAAAGACTATCAGGGTGTGCCTTGTCGGCAACCACTCCGATGATTAAGTCAGTAATATGTCTTTGAGAGATTCAATATAAAGAGATGGAGAGTTTAGAGTCATTAACCTATTCTTTATGGTTAAGATTAGTTTATATACCAATTCAGATAGTCTTCAAGTCCTAAAAAGTAGGTTAGTAGCTAGACATCCCTTGATTTTAGGGATATGAGAGAGATATTAGGAGTTTATCTCTTAGTCATGCTTATCCGTTTCTGTCGGGTTGAGCTCTTTCTCTGCCCGAGGTCGAGGGGTCGACCTCATTCACCGTAGCATGTGTTTATCTCTAAGTTATAAGGCTTGAGCTCTCATGCCAGATGTAGGCCACCAACGTGGCTTAGGGTCAACCTTGTTGAGCCTGAGGTTATCAATTCCATTGATTAAACCCTTATTGCTAATTTTAGTAACAGAAATTACAATTTTGTTGCTAATTTTCAATAAAATATGTTTAAATTCATTGTTATTTATCAATATTTCATTGCAAATAGCAATAGTAAATAAAATTTATTGCTATTTTGCATTATTTTTGTAGTGATATATATAAATTCATGTATAAAAATATAAAATTATTAAAATAAAAGAGAAATTTCATGACATTTTACTGGTAAATACAAATAAAATCAACTAATATTATATAACTAATTAATATTATATAATTGATGAATTAATTATTTTATTAGTATAGTAAATTAATTATTCATGACACTAATAATAAATGTATAAAATGTGTTGGATTGTATGAGAAATATGCTACATCATGTCCTAAAATAAAAAATAAAAATTACACATAAAATCTTGTTAGAAGCATGTCGATATCAAGTATCAGATATAAACACTTCATCTTATTTGAAGTATTAGTGCTTCATATATGAATAGTAATTTTAATTAAATTTTGAATATTACTTATCTTTCTTAAAAAGAGAGTGCAATTCCAAAATATTCATAAATTTTAAAAATAAATTTAGATGTTTCATATGTAGAGTAAGAATTAAATAAACGATATAGTATAAAAATAATAATTAATAAATAGATTTGAGAAGTGATGAAGTATAATAAAATTTGTGATCAGATAAATAATTAATGTTATTTTTTTAAAAAAATTGTGTAAAAAAAAATAGTGGCAACCTTGCTACGACCGATGGGGATTACATTTTTATTTTCATAATATACTTTTTGTTAATTAAAAAAGGTAAATTATTATTTAATTTTTAGGTTATAGTCAAATTCACTACTTTGTTTTCCGATTATAAAAAACGATATGAGAGGTTTCTAAGAATTGGTCAAATTAACTATTTAGTCCTTCATTTTTTATTTTTAAGATTTTTCAAAAGTTTGTCACTTTTACAATAATTTATGAGAATAGAGAAATCTAACCGTATAATAATCGGTGAAAACAGAGGTTAGTAGCATGTCAAACAAATGTGAAACAAAACTTTTCAATAAAATTTCGAGCATGGGTTCGACGTCTTACCAACCTCCATTTTCAGCAGTTATTATATGGTTGTATTCACCTCTTCTTGTATGTTATTGTGAAAGTGGACAATTTATGAAAAACCTTAAAAATAAGAGACAGAGAGACTAAATAGTCAATTTAACCAAATCTTAAGGACTTCTCGTTTTCCATAATCGGAGGACTAAATAGTGAATTTGACCATAACTTAGGAAATAAATAGTAATTTGCCAAAAAAAAAAACTAAAAACTCAGTGATTTTTTAATATATTATTAATAGTTTAGAGTTGGAATATTTACATTTACTGAAAAAGAAGTTAGTTTATAATATTTGTTAGTTTGAGTTTGATTTTGAGCTTAATTACCTGAATATTATTTTAAGTACAAATAAACACAATATAAGGTCAAAATGAAACAGGAAATCAAATTAATGAAGAGAATGTACATTCTAGCTACTTAGTTACTTTTTTTTTTGTTTTTTGCCAAGTTACTCAGTTACTTTGATTATATGAAATGATACTTTTAGAAAAATCAGTTTTATTCTAAGGTGATTAAAAAATATTTTGTGTTTAACTCCATGTTAGAAAAAATTCAGTTTCTACCATAATGGAAAAGTTGTTCTTTTTAGAATTAAAGGGGGTTCATGATATAAAAACATTATAAGAAAAATAGTTTTTGTACTACTTTAATTAAAATAGAATTTTGGCCCTAATTATCATGCAAGTTCAGTTAAAAAGATGATTTTCATATATGCATGAGTAGTAGTATTGGATAAATGCATGAACATGCCAAACATGCCAGATATGAATGACAATGTATCAAAGCGATAAATACAATCAATTTTGCCTGGGGTTCTTCCTCTAACCCACTTCAGGATAGGGAAGGCACGACACCCTAAAGAAAACAGTAAATACAATGGAATCTGATAAAAACAAGGGATCTCCCCTCTAGCCTTATGGTATGGGAGAAACACACATTCTCCAAAATCCATACATCACACAGAATATGAATATGAATGCAAACAAATAATAATAGCAATAACAGTAAAATATAAACAAACAATTAAATGATAAAATAATGCAAATAAAATAAAAAAATATATGACTAAACAAAGAAAATAAAGCGTTTGAGTTTGAAGCCGTGAAAGGCTTGCCGGTGTATCCCTTTAAATAGGAATCAAACCCCATGTCATTCTCCCTTTTTGCGAAGGGGTTATTCTGGTAACAGTGGGGTAGTTGTTAGTTCAGTTGCTAATTGATTTTAGTTTATAAAAAATAATTATGCAACAGGCTATTAACCAATTTTGATACTTGATTAATGTGAAAATGATTTTGATTATGACTTGTATCTAAACAGATTTTAGGGTTTGATTGATTTTAGTTATGAAAATAGTTTTCATAAAATGCCTTAATTTTGAATTAAAAGGCTTAAATTAAGCGTTCTAAATAACATGTCTTTGGTTTGAATTAAAAGGCTTAAAATAACAGTTTGAATCAAGGTAAAAGGATTACTATACCGTTATTACCTTTTACGTGGTTTGGTAATCGGCGGTTCTGACGGTTTGATGAAGCCAGATCGTGTCTCCATTGTGTTCAGAGAGAACTAGGGGTGGGCATCGATTTTGTTTGGGAGGTTCGGAAACTGAACCCGAAATTTCGAAATATATTTGATTAACTGACCGAACCGAACCTTTTTTTTATAGAAAAACTGAAATCGAAAATCTGATTTTAATTCGGTAGGATCGGTTCGGTTAACCAAATAACCGGATTTTTTTAAAAAAATTTTTTGATTGAAAAATATGAGAGTTAATTAATTTTTCAATATATTTCTAAAAAATTGGTACTTTAATTACAAAACTATATAATATATGCATACTATTAAAGTTTAATAATAGCATTTACAATACCAAATGGAGCAAACATAAATTCAATTAAAATATAGCTCCATTACAAAAAACGACTCTATACAAAAAAATATCTATGACAAAAACAAAAGAATTTGATATTCATAATTAAGAAGAGCTTGCAAAGAAAAAAAAATGTTAAGTTAGTATGAAAGAAACATAATTAAAAAATAAAGAAAAAATATTAAATAAAAATGGGCTTAGACATTGTTTTCAGCTCATAAAAAGAAATAACTGAGCTATCTGGCTGCAAATCCATAAAACTGCTAACCATTAAACATATTTACCTTGCTAAGGCAGCTTAGTTAACATTCATTAGAATATCAGAAAATGGTGGAAGCATCATCACTACCTATAAATACAGAAAAGTGGCTTAGACTTTATTTTAGTTCATAGAATGAATGAACTGAGCTACCTATCTGCAAATTTGCAAAACTGCAAACCATTAAACAAATCTATCCCACGATCAGTCAACATTCATTTAAGATCAGAAAATGGTGAAGGCCTCATCATTGCCCGTACATAAAAAAACTTACCAATGACAGATTGCTCAGCCTAAACAAATCTCCTCAATTACTGAGTTGTACACTCAGTAGTTCAAAGCAGTTTAAGGAACATCATTTCTCAAGCAAACACATCACAAAATAACTTACCAAAGTTGCAGTATCAAGTCAATATAGACAAAAAGATGCAGCAATCAAGCCAATATGGCCAAAAAGATGCATCAATCAAACCAATGTAGCAAAAAAGTGAGCTTATCCTTCAATTTCAGCAACATTAGGAGGCAGTAATGAAACAAAAGTAAAAACATGTTACAATAATAGTGTGATAAAAGTTAAGAAATTTATTGTCATCAGGATTAACAATAGGCAAAATCTGTAAAGGTAAGTAGGCTTTATCTTAAAAAAAATGTTGGAGGATTGGCAACAAAGAGTGTTAGTCAAGCAACATATAATATAAATCAGTTGAACTAGATTCCATTAAATAATCAGAAGAGTTAACCATTAGAGGGTCATTTCAAGCAGTCATAGAGTGACCAAGGCTAATAATTGGTAACTCTGAAATAAATTAAGCATATATTAGCATGTTTTCATTCAAACATGGAATAAAAATATTAAAGTAAAAGTTAATAGAATGAACCTGAGACCAATTGATCAAGCTCATCAAGGGACTCCTCAAATGAGACTGGCTTAGAAGTCCTAAGCTAGCCTTGATAGCAAATCAGGGCATCCACCAACTTATGTGTGAGTGAGCTTCTAAATGGATTAATGACCCTGCCTCCAGTGCTAAAAGCACTTTCAGAAGCAACTATGCTAATAGGAATGGCTAGAACATCTCTAACAAGTTTAGACAGCACAGGGAACCTATCACTATTGAGCTTCCACCATTTCAAAATATCAAACTCAGCATCATCATCCAAATCTAATATAGCCTCATCAATGTAAGATTAAAGCTCATTTTTTTGCCCCCAGTCATTTCTAACTTCTATGCCTTAAATTTGGCCTTCAAAAGGGACTTCCCAGTGAGATAAAAAGAGTCAGAAGAAATTGTTTGGGATGTTTATGAAGATTGAGAAGAAGATTCTATTTGGATCTCATACTTAGCATTGTACTCAGCAAACAAATCATGCAATGCTAACTCAACATCAATAAAAAGCATAGACCCACTAGATTCCCCATACATTTCTTTGAAAGCATAAGAATGTATCCTAGTTTCAAACTAGGATCTAAAGCAGTTGCTAAGAATATCAGCTTATTAATTTTTTTAGGATCCCCTCCAGTACTTTTCAAACTTGAAAAGCATGTTTTGTCCCA
>CAOJBK014259295.1:0-11011 GCA_948294925.1 Codiaeum variegatum | reverse complement strand
AGGTATTTTATACGTTCTAACCCTTCTTTGTTTCTATTGTGTTTTACACAATAATTGGAAAGATCCTTAATGTTGAATATGGGTCCATCTTAGGGTTTAGTAATTTCTTAAAGAGTTTAATGAATATCTAAACCCAACTACGTCAAAAGTGTTTTGGCATGATAAATATTTCCAAAATTTTTGAAAACCAAAAACCGAGTAACATCAGATTTTTGCAAAAATAAATTTAGCGCCGAGCAGCACTTCTGGTGTTGCTGTCCAACAGTATTCTGTCTAGTAGTGCTACTGGAACTACTCTCTAGTAGCTTTATGTCTATCAGAGTTACTGGATAAAGCTACTGTCCAGTAGTACTCTATCCAGCAGTGTTGCTGGATAGTGCGAAATTTTCATTTTCTGCTTCCACTATGTGACTCCGTATTCGCCCTTCAGTACCTATAAGGAACAAATGGGTCTTCAAGTGAAAGATTGGGATAGATGGAAGGATGGAAATGTTTAAAGAAAGGCTTATTGTGAAAAGGTTTTGCCAGAGAGAAGTGGTTGACTGTGAGGAAACCTTTTCTCTAGTAGCCATTCTTAAATCCATTAGGATTTTATTAGCCATAGCAGCACACTACGATTATGAGGTTTGGAAAATGGATGTTAATACTGCTTTCCTAAATGGAAACATTAAGGAAAATATTTTCATGAAACAACCTAAAGGTTTTGAAATGAAGGATCATTCCAAAGTGTGTAAGCTTAAGAGATCAATTTATGGTCTCAAGCAAGCTTCAAGGAGTTAGAATCATCATTTTAATGAGATAATCAAATTGATTGATTTCATAAAAAATGAAAATGGACAATGTGTGTACAAGAAGGTTAGTGGGAGCACACTTACATTTCTTGAACTTTATGTGGGTGACATATTATTGATTGGAAATGACATTGAAATTCTCACAAGTGTGAAACTATAGTTATCCTCTAACTTCTCCATGAAGGACTTAGAAGAAGCCACTTACATTCTCGATATTCGCATTTATAGATATAAATCAAAGAGAATGTTAGGTCTTTCCCAAAGTCAATACTTGGAAAGGGTGTTAAAGAAATTCAACATGATGGATTCTAATAAGGTATCATTACCAGTATGGCATGGTATCCACCTTTCTAAGAAGATGTCTCCCCAGACACCTAAAGAAAGGGGAAAAATGGAAAAAGTTCCATATGCTTCAGAAATTGGAAGCTTAATGTATGCTATGTTATGTACTAGGTTGGATATCACGTACGCTGTTAGTGTGACTAGCAGTTTTCAATCCAATCTAGGATTAGATCACTAGACTGCAGTCAAAGGTATCCTAAAGTACTTGAGAAGGACAAAGGATTTAGTTTTGACTTTTGAAGGAGGTGACTTGAGGAAAAATGGTTTTATAGATTCTGACTTCCAGTCAATTATAGATGATAGAAATTCTACCTCAGGATTTATCTTCACTTGTAATGAAGGAGTAGTTTGCTGGAAGAGTTTTAGGTAATTAACCACAACAGACTCTACTACGGAAGCTAAGTACATTACTGCATTAGATGCTGCAAAGGAAGCTATTTAGATTTGGAAGTTCGTAACAGAACTAAGTATGGTTCCTTCCTTTCAATCATTGGTTCCTTTCTACTACGACAATAATGGAGCCATTGCTTAAGAAAAGGAACCCAAGTCTCACCAGAAATATAAACACATTGAATGGTGATATCATATTATCAGAGAGATCATTCGGAGAGGTGATGTAACCATACAGAAAATAGCATCAGTTGAAAACACAGTAGATCCCTTAACTAAAGTTATGAGTCAGCAGCAATTAGATTTTCATCTTGAAAGGATGGGTCTTAGATACTGTAGTGATTGGCTCTAGATTAACTCTAGTGTAAGTGGGACATTGTTAGGGTTATATGCCCTAGGGCATGTACATTGTATATATATTTGTAATCTTAATCCCATAATGGCATTTAATATATATGTTTCATTTAATGATTTAATTCATTATAGTGTTTTATGTATATAAGTTCCTTAAGTCATATGTAAGAGAATTTATTCTCAAAGAGTTTAGGAATATGGAGACAGGTTCCCTTTGCCATACACTTTAAAGCAAGTTCATAGTCATAGGATTATTGGTAGGAACGTCATTAATCTGGAAGACCGTCACCTTTGTTGTCATCTATGACAAGGATGAGATACTTATTGGTATGGAGGTAGTGAGTCTCATGCTACATACATGTGATATCGTGACAACATGTGGACATACTCATGTGATGAGTAAGTCGAACAGTGACACTAGATGATAGATATATATGTTTTATCCATTAGTCAATATTTTATTATCTAAATCATAATTGTGCATATAATACTTAGACATGAGGTAACATGTTATTTAGCATATTGGTGGCTATGGTTTCTTATTGCTTACATATCGATGTTATCAGAGTATTGGTATATGGCTTATGGTGGCCATAATTAGTGATATGTTGAGATAAGTGATCTATAAGAAAGGATTCATTAACTTGGATAAACAAGGAAGGAATCCTATGCCTTCTTGTTATTCTTGATACTCAAATCCTTGGCCAAGTTAGTTAGGATTCATTAGAAATAGTTTTTAGTAGTAATATGTTTATTGAGAACTTACACTGGATAGAAGTCATATGATCTAACTTATAGGGTTTAACTTTTCCATTACCATAACTAAGATCGGGAATCAGTAATGAAGGGATTCGAGTGCACAATAATTGTGATCAAGAGGTCCATGCAATGTTAAGGATACGATCACTAAAATTCATTTGTTATTAGGTAGTCATGATATGTTATACTAGGTGTCACTCACAACTTATGGGACTAAGTGTGCAATGGGATTCCACACTTAGAATAAAGAAAAGAGTTTTCTTTATCCCATTGCTAATTAGATCATGAACCTAGTAAGTCACATACCATAAAGTAATTCCAATGGCTTAAAATTGAATCATATTAATAATTAATTAAAGCGTTTAATTAATTGTTAATGATGATTGAATTAAACTTGTCAATAAATTTACAAAAACCCTAGCATGTTCTGAAGTTTAATTCATAAAGGGATTAATTCAATTATGTCATAGATTGTATGAGATACAAATGGGCATGACTAATTGAGATGGTTTTGGACAAATAAAAATAATTAAGCTTAATCATGAGATGATTAACCTAATCCATATTAGATGTGGTTAATTAGGGATTAAGGAGAGTTCCTATTAATTACGCCTAAGTGTTATTTGACTAATTGCCTAGTCAAATGGTCAATTAGTCAAACAATCACATTTCATATTCTCCTCCTTAAATTAAGGAAAAGTGAGAATAGATTAAGGTATAAGAGCTTTTAGGCTCACTTATTTTCCCTAAGTGATTTGAAGCAATCCCTATTCATCTTCTCCAAGAGTTAGAGAGAGAAGATCTCTAAGAGTTATAGAGAAAGTTGAAACACTACACCAAATAGAGAGATTTGAGTTTGTTCTTAAAGAAGAGTTCTTCAACCAGAAACTCTTCTTCTATTTCTTTGTGAAAGAAGTGTGTGGAGTGTTCTAAGTCCAAAGCCAATCTCCTTTCTCAATTTCTTAAGTAAAGAAGTAAAAACCAAGTTTTTTGGGCAACCAATAAGAGCTGGTTCGAGTTTCTTCAAGAGGAAATGAGATCAAGCCTTAGGAAATCTTTAGTGTGATTCAAGCTAGAGGCTTTGCACTTAAGGAGCTTAATGAAGGAGGGAGTTGAGGTATTTGATGCTTCTAATCCTTTCCTATGTTATAATTATGTTTTGCACAATAATTGGCCAAAAGTTTCCCTAATTAAAGTTATGGGTCCAAATTAGGGTTTAGACATTTATCAAAGAGTTTGATAAATGATTAAACCATCTATGTTAAAAGAGTTTTAACATAGAACAAGTTTTAATAAAAGTTTTGAAAACCAAAAATCGAATCTGCTCGATTCGTGATTTTTCTGCTTCCGCTGCGTGGCTTCTTAATTTTTCCTTCAAAAGCCTTTGTTGTTTTCTAAGCTATTTTTCTCTTTTGAGGCATTACCACCTTCAGAGGAACCACAATAGCTTACTTCTCTTTGTTGGCACTGTAAGATAAAGCTTTCTACTTTTTAGGAGCAACTTCTTCCTCTTTCTCCTTTGAGGCTTTAAGAGCAACATCTTCTTCCTCACCTTATTCCACCTTTGCAAATACAAAACAAAATAATGACTAGTGAAAATTTCAATATAATAAAAAGTAAGATAAGAATTGTTACTGGGTGTTGTACTTTCCACCAAATGACAGTTTCTATCATCATTATCTTTTATAGTTGTCATAAAGAATGAAAGTCGATTCAATATGTCTTCAATCCTAACTATATTATCCCTAAAGTAAGCGGTCTGGTCTATTCCATATAAAGGGATAATGAAAGCATCTATGGTATCAGGAGGAACACCTAAAAGGAGAACAAACTGGTGGCCACATAAGAAGGGCATGTATAACTCAAAACCTAAAGGAGTGTATTCCAAACCACCCTAGGGATTGAAAGCATATCTGGCTCCATTAATGAGGGGTCTAGGAAAGTTGACCTGTTAGAAGATTTATTTTTTAATAAATTCCTAAAAAGGGATAAAAAATTAGAGACATTTGTGATTTTCATAGCAATATTTGAGGAGGCATAAATACTAATCATCTCTCTCCTTTAACTGGGTAAAGAAAAACTAAAGTTCATCATTAGACCAAGAGCTTTCTCATCTCATCAAATGTATGCCAATATTAGAAATTGAGGAAAGGGTTGGTTAGGGAGTATGGTCATTTAGTTCAGGGAAGTATGCCAACATTAGTGAAATCAGAAACATCCATTTAAGTGCTTCCTAAAAATATAGTCTCTAGTGCATAGTGCTCACCATTATCTAGAGCTGGCATTAAGGGCATGTACTAAAAACTAAGCCTCCTTGAGGAAAGGAATAAGAGGTTGAAGGAAAAACTACGAGCTACCACTACACCATAAATGACCTACGACAACTAAAATTTTAAGTTTTGTAAAAATAATGCTACTTTTGATTATATAATTTTTGTCAAATGTGACATCTTATGTAAAAATGTAACAATAAATGTAATAAGTAGTTATTAACTGTATACTAAGGTAACATTTTATTAAAGTGTTGCACTATTTGATACTAAATACAACATTTTAATAACAATGTTGCAATTTAGTTAATGTAAAATTGTTGCCTTTGGGAAAAATTAGTGCCCGCCCAAAATTTTCACTTTCCCCCATTATGTTTTGGCCAAATTTTTTCCTACCTAAACACTCAAAACAATTTTTTTTTTTCATTTCATTTTCTTTCCTTTTTTCCAGAGGCATTTGCAAAGGGTGGAGAGGCGGAGAAGAAAACATAATATCCTAAACAAACTCAACCACCAATTTTACCACCGCTCACTTCCACTGCCATTGTTGATAACCGAACCATCATTAAAACTTCAACTCCATAACCATTAGCAAGTCACCATCCGTTTCGATCCAACTACAAGCCTTAATATCTTAAACTCTACTTTGTTTCATCCTTTAGTCCTATTGAAATCACAAAGACTCGATAACAAAACCCCCATACCCAACTCAAACACAGTTTAGACCTCCATTTCTGGCGAGCTCGAACAAATACCTAGTTACAGTAATTCTCAAAACACCATGAACTCATACCATGACCTCCACCTCCACCATCTCTATCGAGTTCTCCTCACAACCTAGAATTGTCTGTGACTTTCTGACCAAACGTTTCTTCATGGTCAATTCCAATTGAAGCTCTTTGCTAACTTCTAATTCAAAGGTGCTCTTCTCTTTCACTTCTTTTGGGCTTCAAACTCTGAAATTGATTGAAACTCTCAGTTGTTGGTAAATTTTTTTCTTGCTCTTATGAATTTTGATCTCATATGTTGATTGGAATTGGCGGTGAGTTTGAGTTTCACTTTTATTTTTGAGTTTATTTTGATGTTGATTTCTATTATTGTGGTTGGCTTCTAGATATATGAACTGATTCAATATGGCTTCTAGTATATATCTTCCCCTTTTCTTTACATTTAGAAAGGGTAAATTTAGTTCTACCTTTAAGGTGACCCTGTTTCATTAAATTCATGAGCTAAAGATACTGTCCCATTCTATTTTATGCTTGAGAAATGAGTCCCTTTTGATGTATGTCCACTTTAATCCAATGATGAACCTTTATTTGGAAAGAAAATGGATTTTATTTTCTCTTTGATCAGTGTTACATTTTTTGTTTTAGGGGTTTTGAAAAGCTTTAGAGTTTGAGCCTGTACTTTTCCTTTTAATTGAGCATTCTCAATGTGCTATTTTAGGCATTCTGGAATTCATTTTTTTTACCTTGTTGAATATTGTATGAAAATGTACTATGCTTAGGTTATATTTATTTCCTCTTGGATTTGTAAGTATGTTTTCAGTTTGATTTCTAAATTCAACTTCTAATTTAGTTTTTTTTTTTTATCTTTCTCCAATCCCCTGTTCTCGTTTTCTCTTTTTCCAAAGGTGTCAACTTTGTTTCCAAAGGAGGAATTACCATCGATGGAGAATTAAGACCTACAATTGCAATTTCAATTTCAATTTCTTTCTCCTTTTATGTTTCTATTTTATTTGTGTTTGTGCATTTATTCTTTATTGGTTTCTTCTTTAAACATTCAGGTTACAATTAAAGCTAAGTGGGAAGGCACTCGTATTCTATTGGAAGCTAGGAATGTTCAATTTCCTTTGTTAATTTGAATTACCATTTTGGTTCTTTGTGATTTTGAAACTTTATATTATTCTAAGAAGTGGGGTATTCTAGTTAATAATATTTTGAAACTGGGTTGTTTATCTTTAGGTTGTTTTGTTATTAAATTGGTTATTTGTGGAAGAATTTGTATAAAAAATGGGTAAATTTATCAAGCGAAAATTAAATGAATGAGCAATTGAATGTCATTGAGAAGAAGAATGGATGATATGAGAATTAATATTAGAATAATAGAAGTCTAACTCCATAAGTTTTCTTGTTTAAGATTCACTCTAGCTTCAAGTTTGTCTTTGCCATGCTTTTGATTTTGCAGTTTATGGTTGAATTTTACTATTTATATTTCACATTATTCAAAAAGTATTATGATAGGCTTTGTAGGACTCAATATGTATATATATCTACATTATACGAACTAATTGTATTGTCCAAACTATTTTAATAGGTTCACCATTGATGAACAGATTTATATTTGTCTTTGTTTTATATGTGACAATGCAGGGTTGCATGTGCTATATTTTTGTTGGTTAATTTAGAAATGAAAAATGAAGAAGCTATTTATGCATGGATAATTGAGGAGTGTTTAGCTGTGGGAAAGGCTATGAGATTCTTTGAGCTTTGGAAGATTGCTATTACAAGCTCATGTAAGTTTGTGGTTGGTGATTAGTCTAATAAATTGGATGTTTTTAATGGATAGTTAGCTTTGGTAAAATAATTGATGTGATCCCTACCTATAGATTGAGGTAGAACCCAAATCAATATGTTTAGAACTTACCAAGGATCATTCAAGTGGTAGGTAACTTGATTGATGGAGTTAAAACACTTATTTATAGAAAAGATGCATGTCTCACAATTTCAAAAGCTTAATAATAAGTTTTGCAACTGATTTGACAATGTAGAATTTTGAAAACAATACAAACAATTTGTGAAGTTCACAAAGAACAAAGTAAAGAAAATAATTCTCACTTTATTTCATAAAAGTTTATAATTAGATAATAACTTCTGAATTATGTTGAATTTAGAGTATTTATAGGGAGAATTTCCTTTTACAATTATGATTAGTAATAGGAAAGGAAATCTACCCTAAAGAGGAATTAAAACCAAAACTTGGAAAATAGAAATATAATTATTCATATTCTAAAATAAATTAACTAAATAAATCAAATCTTGGAAAAGTAAAATCCTCTACCAATTTGGAACAACAAAATTAATTAAACTAGCACGACACATGAACTCATGCTTTCTCTAATATAACCGTTACTCATGAGCTCTTCAACTTATTTTTGCAATTCTTTTATTTCCTTGGGATTTCTTCGATATGCAGGTCTATTTGGAATGGTAGAACTAAGTATGAAGTCAATTCGATACTCAATTCCTCTAATGGGTGGTAACCCACTTGGGATCTCATTAGGAAACTAATCTTCAAATTACTATAAGAGAGACACAAAACCATTAGATAAAGGTGGATTAAGGTCATTAATACTAAAAAAGATTTCCTTTGAATAAAGAACAAATATATTTTTATTCATCATCAATGTCTTCCTTACATCTTTTTCTTTTGCATAAAAACTCATATTTCTCTCTCTCTTGCTCTCAACTCTCCTTTTGCATGCACATCACTCAATTTTTTTACGCATCTCCTCATTCTTTCCTTTTTCCTCTCTTTTCTCATACCTCTCATTATTTTTCTCACAGCTCATCTTTTGTTTGTGTGCCTTTTCTCTTTCATGCACACTCTCATGTTCTCTTTTTTTTTTCTTTTTCATAAGCTCTAATTCTTTATTGAAGGACTTTTTGGTCCTCAAACACTTCTTTAGAACTCAAAGGTACAAGAATAATAGGTTTTCAATTCATTACAAAAGAATACATATTAGAAAATCCATTATGCATAGCTCACCTATCATATTCCCAGGGTCGCCCTAAAAGTATGTGACTAGCTTACATAGGTATTACATCACTTAAAACTTCATCAACATACTTGCCAATAGAGAATGCAATCCTAGCTTATTTATTGACCTTAATGCCCCTACAGTTATTAAGTCATTTCAATGTATATTGTTTAGGGTGTTTGGTGGTAGATATTTTCAACTTATCAATCAACATAGTGTTAACAACATTAGCACAACTACCACTATCTATTATCATACTACAAAGTTTTTTTTAGTATATCACATCTAGTATGAAAAATATTTTCCCTTTGAATCTCATCAATAGTACTTTACATATTTAAAGAGCTAATAGTCACAAATAACTCACTTGAAGTGGCCCTTGCACAAATTCATCCTCACTAGTATCTTTAAGAAGTGGCATGTCATCATCACTTTCATGATTATCTTCCTCATCACTTACATATGTCACTTCACCTCCCTTGATGATCATAATCCTCTTGTTTGGACATTGAGAAGAGATATGTCCATAACCCAAACACTTAAAGAACTAAATTTTGTTGGGTTGTTTCTCACCTCCTTTAGGCATTTGCTTGATATTTTCTCCTTCCTTACTAGTTTTGTTACCTTCCTTGGGCTTGTTAAAGCCCTTATCATTGCCTTTTCAATTTGATTTCCAATTTGAACTAGATGAGGTAGAAGTATATTTTTCCACTTTAGCCTTTAATTACTGTTCAATCTTGATAGCCATATGCAACATGTCTTCAAGTCCCACATAATGTTGTAACTCAACCATATTAGCAATATCTTTGTTTAACCCATGTAAAAATCTTGCCATTATTGCCTCTCAGTCTTCTTCTTTATTATCCCTTATCATGACCATCTCCATAGCTTGAAAGTACTCTTCCATGCTCTTAGATCCTTGTACTAGATTTTAAAGCTTATTGTATAATTCTCTATAGTAATGTGAAGGAACAAACCTCTTGCACATAATGGCCTTCATGTTATCCCAATTATCAATAGGATGCTCTTTGTTTCCTCGCCTAATTCTTACCAATTGATGCCACCAAATAGTAGCATAATTAGTAAACTCAACAATAACTAATTTTACCTTTTTTCTCTTTAGAGTAATTATAACATTCAAAAACCCTTTCAACTTTTCTTTCCCACTCTAGGTAGGCTTCGGGATCACTTTTACCTTGAAAGCTTGGGATTTTCATCTTGATACTACCTAAATTACTATCTCTATTTCATGTAGCTCTACTTCCATTAGAATTTTAATCATCATCTAGGTTGTTTAACCTACCCCTAGTACGATTGTGATTAAAACTTTGCTCTTCTCGATGACTAGATTCTATTTTATCCATTTTATCAGCCAAATCTTCCTATTTCATTCCAAAATCAAGTCTTATTTTATTAAGAGTTCCGTTTATGGCTTTCATATAGGTTTTTATGTCAGGAATACTTCTCTCATGTTATTTAGACATGAATCCTACAAAACAGAGTTAGCACAAATAACAGAAAGAACTTACAATCACTCTTTCATGTGTTTCACTCAAATAATAATATCGCTCAAATTCACTAGTGTTTCACACAAATTGTTAGATTTTTCTCTAGATGAATTCACACTCTTGCCTATTACCGCTCAATTTTCTTAATCTCGGTTTTTATAGAACTAATACAAATTACCAATATTGAACCCAAAATTCTTTGTCAACAAGAACACAAAACCTAATTTTAAATCTTTAAAATTTCAATCAACACACAAGTATGAAAAAAAAAGAAAGTAAGCAAGTGAACAAAACTTGAGTTAAAAGTAAATAATTTTTTTAAAGAGGCCAAAGAAAATGCAATCAAACAAATTTTGGCTGCCCAAAAAAAAATTTATGTAACAATTTTAATTCAAGTATTTTTATTTAATTTTTTTATATTTTTTTTTTCATTAATCTTTTTTTTTAACTTAAAAAATTTAGGTTCTAGGGTTTGTATTTGATGAATCTAACCCTTTTTAATAAAAATAAAAAGAACTGGCAGCAATTATTTTATTTTATTTTTTTAATAGAGATGAATAGAATCAAACAATGCGGAAAAATGATAGATAAACCAAATCTTCTTGAAGTTAGACTCTGATACCAAATTGATGTGATCCCTATCTATAGATTGAGGTAGAACCCAAATCAATATGTTTAGAACTTGCCAAAGATCACTCAAGTGGTAGGTAACTTATTTGATGTAGTTAAAACCTTGTTTATAGATGAAATAAGATCTTTAACTATAAAAAGATGTATGTTTCATAATTTCAAAAGCTTAATAATAAGTTTTGCAATTGATTTAATAAGGTACAATTT
>CAOJBK014258985.1:0-10397 GCA_948294925.1 Codiaeum variegatum | reverse complement strand
TCGCCTGCTGGATAGCCCCCGAAGGCTGCGACTGCCTTATAAGAGACTCCAAGGCCCTTACAGCTCCTTGGATATCCATTACACCCCTCAAGGAAGTAGGCCTAGCCTCGGAAAGGACAGAGGTAGACTAGGCACTTGTTTCAGCGCTGCCGACTGGAACAACTGCATGGTCCCTTACATATGAAGCCACAACAAAGTTAGTATAAAAAAAGAAAAGAAAAGAAATAGTAAAGGCACCCTTCTTACCTTGAGGGAGTGGTTTAAAGGAAGGTTATGGTGGAGGAGTCTGGACCAGCACTCTAGCTAAAGCCTCTGCATCCTTGACCGCCCTTGATATGTCCTCATGGGTGGGGACAATCCACTGTGCTAGATTTTGAAAGCCACTGAGGGGTGAAGCTTCGAAAAGTTCTTGTACTATTGTGCTAGTAGAGCCCCATCCTTCACTAAGTGGACGTGCTGGTAGAATTGGCTGCTTAACTTGTGAAAGGATAGAAGGTGGGGAGCCGTCTTATCTAAGAAGTCCATCACTTGACCATGGACTTATGCAACTGCAGCATCATCCCTTACAAGCTTGTCCACTACCCCATTTTGAACACTAAAAGGGTATCTCCTTGGTTTCCCCAGCCAGAATGGACCATCCTCCATTAGGGCCAGGGCCTCTTCAGCCTTTACAGGCACTTAGTGAAGCCTCTTGAATTTCTTTCCCTCTAGCCTCACCTCAGCAGGCTTGATAGCAACAACTTGGTCCCCTCTTTTAGACTAGAGGCACATCAGGGGACTCCTCCAGTTCAGTCGTGGCTACCCCTTAGTGGCACCAACCACTTTCTCATCTTTGCCTTCAGCTGTGGCAATGGCAAGGGTGGAAGGGTTACGCTCAGAAGAAGACTCTAGATCCTCCTTCCCAGCCCTAAAATTCTTCAGGTATCGATACTTGAATGCTTCCATGTTCTAGTTCCTTAAAGCCACAGTAGCCTGGCATTCTTCAAAGGTTCGCAGCCTGAGCAGTCTGGTCTTGAAGCACCAAATCGGTAGAAATGCCTTGTTATTGATAGGTCGAAGGGGACAATTTGCCTCTGGGAAAGCCTCCACCATAGCTTTGGCCACTTCATTCAAGATGACCCTAGCCTTCTGATCCACCAAGGGCTCTGCAAACATATTCAAAATTAGCAGCCAATAAAGAAGAGATAAACAATCTAATTATTAAGAAGCACTAGAAGACGAAGCCTTACCAAAGGACCTCCGTACATTGTGGGGCAGGAAGTAGGACCCATCAACATGGCAAAGGTAGAAGGATCTCATAATCAAGCCTCAGTTGAATAATCGATGATAGGAGGCAAGGGCTCAGACACCTTGGGCATCAGCGAGGGTCATATTCTTCACCAGCTTCTCCACCCTAGGAAATCCTCTATATTCGTCGATGAACCCGAAGCCCACCTGGCCCCTCTTGAAAGGATTAAGTACTCTCACTATGAAGAACTTATTCTTCCAATCATAAACCTTATTTTCATTAGCCTCAAACAAGGTCCGCAGTGGTTTCTTCTGGAAGCACCATATGTATGGCTCGTTGGAGACAGAGAGGTTGAAGAAAGCCTAGAACATCTTTTTGCTCAGATTGGTAATGCCCATGGTGTAGCAAACCACCTCAAAATAGTGGAGATCCTCAATCGAATTTGGGGTCAACATCATAGGGTTGACCTAGAAGTATTCAAATCACCAGAAAAAGAAGGGGGAAGGGGGGAAGAGTAAGCCCCTTATAAGATGGTCTTAGTACCATACATAATCTCATTCCCCTTTTTGTAAATCAACTATTGTGTTGGTTGAGAAGATTCTGGCATTCAGAGGAGGCAGATCGACATGCATAATCCTAGACATAGAGTCTATGTTCTCCTTGAAAGCTCTAAAATTAAAAGATATGGGAGTGATGTCCTTCATATGCAGCCTCATAGTATTGTTCAGATAGGACACAGTGTCCTAAGCCTTGCTTTATTTCTGATGCTTCTCTACCTCAAGAAAGTGTTTGTTTGATTGTCTTTGTGAAGGAGCCATTGCAATGAATAGGGAAAGAAAATGAACAAGAGAAAATGATGAAGAAAAAGGAGAGAAAGAAAACAAAAAATGAAGAACAAGAAGCAAAGTAAGTTAGGGAAATTAGAAAATGAAGAACGATGAAGAAACCAGGTTTATATAAACATCTTGAGGGCATTAAAAGTCTAGAGAGAAATGGCACGAGGCCGACAGCTGGCAAACAGTAACCATAACAGCTTTAATGCTCATCATGACTCTTAATGGCTCATCATGATTCCACCGAATGCCTCATCATGTGGCAGAAAGGGATAGGCTACAATAAAGGCACCGTTACATGGAAGAGTGCAATGGTCTCATCTGAATCTGACAAAAGGTCACGTATGAAGCAGTGAAACATCACATTTGGTCAGTCCAGAAGAAATGTTAACCTTCCTATCCCCTCCATTTGAAATTTAAAATTCAAAATTGCTGCCCAAATGAAGGCACGTAATACCGAGCTCAGCGAACCCTACTCAAGCACTCTTTGAGCTACGAAGTCTTTGAGTGCTAACACTTAAGGGGGATTACTGATATAGCTCAACATCTGCCAAGTTCAGCAACAACTAAGGTTCGGGATTAGTTCGAGCCCCTTAGTACCTTGGTTCCTTCCGAACCCCTTACCTTTTAAGAAGTTTATCTTATTAGCCTTCGAGGTTTGGAAAACTGACAGAGACAGGTGTCCACAAGGCTCTGAAGCCCATCACTGGTCACATCATAAGTCCCATCCTTGGTTGCTTTGTAACACACCTAAAGCGGACACGTGTTCCACTATAGGGGTTTCAATCTTATAAATACAACATCATTTACCTTACATAGGTAAGTTCATTCTGAGATTAAAAAAAAATATATTTTCCATCTTTGAGAGCTATTCTCTCTCTAGAGATTTCTGACTTGATCGTCAAAGGGTTTACGCTGGACACATTTTCGGCCATCGTTGACCTCTCCTTTCTCTTGCAGGTAGTTTAGATCTAACTAAAGGAGTCTCACTCCAACTACGTGGAGACCTACCTTGCATCACAACCCATAAATGGAAAAAAAAAAAAACAAACTCAACAAAAGCAATAGTGGTACATTCCCATGACATCATAAGTAACTAAAGAACTACACTCTGCAGGGAAAGAATTCCACCATTTTGCCTCTGATAAAGAAAATACTGTAGGAGCCAACCGATCAGCAACTGAGTTCCCTTCTCTAAAAATATGACTGGTGTGAAAGACAAGCTGTTCCAATAACAATAGGCAATCAGACCACTCCTTTCGCATATTCTAAGGCACATTAAGATTTTTGGAGTTCACCCAAAATCAGAGAAAAATTATGTAAATGAGCATAAGAGACCTCAATAGAAAAAGCTTCGAGTTTGCTTCAAAAGCAAACTGATTACCTAAAGGAATAGCAAAAGAACCTAAAATTTGACCATGAAAATATCTAAACACACCCCCAACACCTTTAAGTCCGGGACAGCCTTTAGTCGCACCACCTGTATTACATTTAATCTAATCTAAGGGGAGGGAACAACCATTGCACTTCAAGAACTTAAGGGGCTCTTAAAGGAATGCCTTTTATGCTTAATTGATTAAAGATTGCAAGAGTAGAAACTGAATTATCTATATGCCCAAACTTAAAGATTTCAACTTCCTTAATATCCTTGTAAAGCATTCTTAAACAAAATCCAATTAGAGTGAAAGAATCTTTAAAAATAGGTTTATTTCGTGCCATCCATATTAACCATAATATAGTTAAAAAATCAATTCTCCATAGAGCAAGCAATTGCAAACAAAAGGTTGCGTGAAGAGCAGAAGAAATCATATTCAAAATAGAAGAAAAAGAGAGAGATCAAACTTGGAAAAGGTCATTAAATGCTATCTAAAGATCCATAGCATAAGAGCATGATAAAAACAAATAATCTTTATCATCAAGGCCATCAAAACAAGAATAACAATAAAAAGGATGAAATAGACCCTTTAACTACAAGGCCGAATCGGTTGGCAAACGAAAGTGCAACACTCTCCAGCAAAGAAATGCACAAGAGGGTGATAAGTAGTGCCTCCAAAGCTCTCTACACCCTACCACCTTAGTTGAAATTCCACGATAGAAATGGTAGGCTGTTTTATAACTAAACGATCCATTAAGTATAATGCCATATAAAAGAGTCAATTTTCAGTGCAAAAATGAAAGCATTATGGAGATCAGTTATAACAGAAGGGAATGAGGTGAAAAAAAAAAGTTGGAAGGTGCCAAAAACCATCCCAAAAAAAATAAAAAATCTTTGCATTTAAATGCTTACAAACACTTTGTGGAATGTTACATTTAGTTGCAATAACATAACCCAAGAAATTATTAGTTCAAAAATTCAGATTAGAAGATCAACAAGGAGACCATTAAGAACAAATATGAAAATCATGATAAATGCCCTTAATGGAACACCGAACTAAAGAATGAATATAAGAAGACTTCGGGAGCCCACTATGAGTGATGAACCTTTTATGAAGAAAAGAGTAAACAAAGTTATATGAGCTACAAAACTTCCAAGCTACTCTATTAAGGAGAGCCTTATTCAAACAATGAAACTTCTTCAAATCAATATCCCCCTCATTAATTGGAAGACAACATAAATCCCATTTTATCGTAACTAATTTCTTATGATAAATATTATATGTCCATAAGAAATTCCTGATACGCTTTTCCCTTTCCTTCAAAAGTGAACTAGGCTACATATAAATCATAAAAGAATGGAGAATAGAGCCACAAACCACAGATTGAATCAGAGCAAGATGGCCAACCATAGATAAAGTGTTACCCTTCCAGTTATTAAGCTTGGCAATGATGCGATCAGTAATAGGATGAAGATAACGCACCTTACAAGCACTAATGAAGATCGGGTTACCTAAATAACAAAAAGGAAAACACCTTATTCACATTCCCATCATAGAACAAAGCGAATGGGAAGGAGCTGAAGAAGATTTTTAACTTGGACCAATTAATGAATTGAACTGAAAGCAGTCCATAATGCTTAAGAGATTTAACTAGGAGTTGTAAATTAACTTTAGTAGCACAACAAAACAACAACACATCATCTACATATAGCAGATGCGACAGAATGTTATTATTATTGTACATTCCTATTAAGGCGCCCAAACTAAACAAATGTGTGAAAAGCCAACTAAGGTAGTCTTTAGCTATGCAAAAGATAATTGGCAACAAAGGGTCACCCTGTCTCACAAACAGAAAAGAAGCCTTTAAGTGAGTCATTCAAAATTATCGAAACATTAATAGAGCTAAAAATAGCATAAAGTTGTGAACCCTTAATTTTTTACCTTTAGAATTTCCAATTGTTTCTTAACTCTCAAAGGTTTGAAAACCTAATGGAATCAAGGGGCAATGCCCCTTGTTGCTTCTAAGGCAACCCCCGAGATGAAAATTTTAAATTACAAGGGTTTACAAGGAAATTTTACATTTTTTTTAGAAAATACTCATATTTTTACACCATTTCATCTAACCCGTTAATACGAGCCCAACGGATCTTACTGGGCTCAAATCAGACTTCAAACAGACCTAAAAAACTGAATTGGATCGAACTGAACAAGACCTTGAAAACTGGGCCCAGGAAGAACGCTGGCCCAAAATGACAAACGCATGTGCTAAATGACTTGGTGCATGCTTAAGTGACTTCACCCATGTGTGAAGCCTTCAATGCATGCGTTAAGCCCGTCACGTCTACGTGAAGGCCCATGCGCATGTGTAAAGCGTGTAAGGCATGCGCCAATCATTTTATGATTCATTTTTCTATAAATTTGACCCTCTAGAATAGAATCGAGTTCTGAACTTTTTATCAAATTTTACAGCTCTCAGACTACACTTACAAACACTCACCAAACTCCCTGTTATACTATTTTACTATATTTCGAGCCTCAAAAATACTATTTTCAGACTACATACACTACAGATGCTCCAATTTCAGACACTACATATAGTCAATCTATCAAATAAGCATTCAATCTAGTTCATACCAGCACAGTTTAGACACTCAATCAGCACTCTTCGATTACAACAAAGATCCACTCCGACTTTGTCAAACCGTCAGACCCTCCAGTTCCCAAACCACGCATAAAGGTAAACACGGTACAATATAGTTCTTACCTTTAATCAAATATCTATTTTTAGCCATTTAATTCATATGTAGGGCATGTTTTCAGAATAATTATTAAGCCCTTTAATACAGAATTAAGACAATTTTATGAAAATCATTTTCATAATTAAAATCAACCAAACCCTAAAATCAATTTAGGTACATTTATATTCAAATCCAATTTTCATAAACCAAGTATCAGTATTGATTAATAACCTTTTCAGTTAATTATTTTTAATAATCTAAAATCAATTACCTACTGAACAAACCAACCACCCCATTATTATCAGAACAACCCCCTTCTTTCGTGAGAAGGGAGAACGACGTGAGGTTTGATTCCCGTTCAAAGGGATATGCTAATAAGCCATTCAAGGCTTCAACTCCAAACTTTTTCTTCTTTATATTTCATTTATGTTTATTTTATTTCTTTCTTATTGTTTTAATATCTATTGTGGGTTTGTTCATTATGCAATTTTCTTTTATCTATATGTTCTGTTAATGTATGTGCTTCGAGGAATGTGTGCTCGTTCCAAATCATAAGACTAGAAAGGAGATCCCCTTATTCAATGGTTTTGCTTGTATAAATTTTATCACTTTATTTGGGGTGTTATGTATTCTCTAGAAACTAAAGTGTACTAGAGGAAGGACCCTTGGCAAATCTGTTGTCTTTATTGCTTTATGGATGTCATTTGCATATTGGCATATTCATGCATTCATCTGATATAAATGCTTATGCATACATGAAAACCCATCATTTTAACTGAACTTGCATGATTCTTTGGGCAAAAATCTTATTTTAATTAAAATGCTATAAAAACTATTTTTATTAAAATATTTTCAGATCATGAACCCCCGAACCCTCATTGGTTCCAAAAAGGACTAGCTTTTCCAATTAGGTAGAAAACTAATATTTTTCTAAAATGGAGTCAAATTAAAAAGGTTTCTTAATCACCTTAGAATAAAAACTGATTTTTCTAAAAGCTTAAGTGGCAACTCTAATCACTTCACACACAACGTGCATTCCAATGGACACATGTGGGGCTACAAATGTGGGAACCCGATCCACAATCTGCGATGCCATAAAAGCGCAATCCAAAAGGTTTTCTCTAGGCTTGACAAAGCCTGCAAATGCACTCTTCAGGGAAAATCCCATTGGTTGTTCAGGCGAGGCCTCACCTCTAGCTACTCCACAGGAGACGTTTGGCAAAATTGATAAAAAACTAAATGGGTTATTTTTTTAATAACAAAATTTTGGTCCAAAATCATGCAAATGTAAGTTCTCACGCATCACTTCCTATGCACCTGTATATTAGGAAAATTCAGATAGAGAGTAGCATCGAGTGAGCTTCCTTCCTTAGGACTGCTTTGCCGATAGCAAGATCATCCAAGTCCAGGGTACTCCAGCTGACCCTTTCAGTTGGAATAACATGGTAAATATAGCCATTTGACCCAAGCGGGTCTCCTTGGTCCACATGTGGTTAGGTGTGTTGAGACCTCTAGCGATGGGGAACCGTTAAACCACCAAGATGTCATGTAATGATTGGAGTTTACCTTAGGACTCGTGTACCCTTATGGAATCTATATTACTATCATCGTGAAACCTTTTTCATTCATGCATACATGCATGCATCACTACATCCAAAAACTGAAATTGGACAAAGTGCATTGTTCCATACATAAAACCAAACTTTTCAAAATACCTTTACCTGCTTGCCTTTGACTTTACCTATTTCTTTCAAAATTTGATTCTCTATTTTCTTTCCTTTTTCCTAAAAGGTCATCATGTCGACCGGAGACAACATCATCTCACCTGCTGCTGTTGATGCCATCGCTACTGGTGCTCCTACTGGCACCTCCACTGGTGTCCTCATTGCTCTACCTACTCCATAAGCTCCACCTGTATCAACCAACCTTGCTGGCATACTAATTGCCTTCATGCAGAGATAGGAAAATGCTATGAAATTCCAATAAGAGACTCTAACTACAATGATGCAAAGCTAAGAACGTGTTAACCTAGGCAAGGTCCAAGACATGCTAAGCCAAGTCAGGATCCATCCCACCAACCATGCTTTTACTACCTCTGATACTCTAGCTAATGAGGTGATTGTTCTGAACCCACAATCTGGTCGTGGGAATAACACTCCTGTCACCTCTGCTGCGGATTCTTTCCTAAAAGGGGCCGAAAACCATCCCTTCTTTAAGTACATAACCAAGAAATATGAATAAATGGAAAGGGACCTGAAAGCCCTTAAGAAGAAGGAAACGGTCCTAGACATTAAAGAATTAAGCCATTTTCCTAAGGCAAGACTTCCCCCGAAATTTTAGATGCTACATTTTGAGAAGTTTAAAGGCACTTCTTACCCATAAACCCACTTAAGAATCTATGATGGGGCACTTCATCCTATAGGGGTGGAAAATTAGCTCCTTACTCAGTTTTTCCAACAGTCGCTCGGTACGGCTCTAACCTAGTTTGTACAACTTGAGGATTCCAAGAAACAAACCTGGGAATCCATCTGTGATGCTTTTGTGAAGAAATATGCATATAACTAAGAGGTTGACATCAAGGAAAGAGATCTTGAAATAACTAAAAAAATTCCCAAAGAGACCTCAGCTTTTATCGCTAGATGGAGGGAGAAAGCCTTCCAGATGGTTAATATGCCAAGTGATTCTGAGCAGATTGACATAGTTGTCAAGAACCTACTGCCTGTGTTTCAAGACAGAATGATAACACAACATTTTCTTAACTTTAAGGCTTCAGTTGTTGTTGTTTCTCGCCTAAAAGATGCAATAGAATCCGGACTCATTAAGGATGAAACCCAGACCTCATCCTCTCATTTTAAGAAAACCTGTAGTACACAGAAAGATAGTGGGGTTAATGCAATTACAGCCTGCAAACCACTCCAGATATAAAGAAGTGAGTTTTCTAGTTTAAAGGGGGTAAGTCTAAGTTATCTCTTGAGATAGTGCTTGGAAAAGAACACTTTCATGCTATTAGAGCCCAAGCCTATTCCCAGTCCTTTACTAAAAAACTTCAACATGAATTAGACTTGTGATTATCATCAAGGGCTTGGGTATAAAACTAATGATTGAAAGGCCCTTCGCCATAAGATCCAAGATCTCATCGATAAGAAAAAGCTTCTACTACCTAAGGTCAATATTGGCACAAATCCCCTCACTGAACATTATGTCAATATAATACTGAATGAATTTGAGGAGGGTAACTCAACTGATCTCATCACTAATACCATGCCATTAAGTAATTTCCATTACAACGTAGATGACCAATCTTCCTTAGAGAGCTTACTCTCCCCAAATTTCTCCCCTTTAATTGGCCAAAAACTTCCTTAGTGGGGTCAATTCACCATGATTACTGTTGTATCATCATAGATCTGTGGCATTTGGGCCAAGAGATAGATGTTATAACTAGAAGGGGCTGGATTACTCAAGCTCCTATTGTTACCTCATCGTCAAGCCAACCAGTGGCTCAGAATAGAGGGACTCATGAACCTGACGATGATCCTATATTGAAACAACTAAAGAATATACAAACTAACATCTCAATCTAAAATTTACTAATGTATTCTTATCCTCTCTGCCAAGCTCTTTGTAAGGCATTAAGCCAGACCCAGACATCACCTGATATCTCCCCTGAAACTTTGGTTGCATCAATCACTAGTGCCACAAAGGGAACTGCTATTTATTTCTTGGACAATGGGATTGTGCCTGAGGGTCCTCATAATGATGCTCTGTACATTAATATTATCATAAAGGAAATGCTGTTTGGGTTTAACTGCCACTGACTTCACTCATTCAGATTAAATTATAATGACTTACGATAACTCCAAAAGAGAGGTACTTGGGGTGGCTACACTGATCGGCCCGATTACTTTCAAAGTCCCTTTCTAAGTCATTGATGTGCTGTCATGCTTTAATATACTCCTAGGTAGACCTTGGATCAATCAGGTTAAAGTTGTGTCATCTACTCTACACCAAAAGGTCAAGTTCCCATTGAAAGGTGGCATTATTACCAGTAAGGTTGATCTATCAGGAAAATCTGAAGTCCCAAACACTGTACCCATCTTGGAGATCCAACCCGAGTTGTTGGCATATCCTTTATCTAGCTTCTCTTTTGTTTAGTTCATTCACATTACAGAGAATTTGAAAGAGCTATTTGCCTTGGATTTCAATCCATACTATAATCCAAAGA
>CAOJBK014256638.1:0-16915 GCA_948294925.1 Codiaeum variegatum | reverse complement strand
TTATGGTTGATCATGGAATTATGTTAGGTCATATTGTGTATAGCAAGGGTATGGAGGTCAATAAGGCCAAAATTGATTTAACTGCTAACTTACCCCCTTCCACATCTGTAAAAGGGGTAAGGAGTTTTTTAGGCTATGTCGACTTTTATAAAAGATTCATCAAAGATTTCTCCAAAATTAGCCAACCATTGTGTAGGCTATTAGGGAAAGATGTCCCTTTTGAGTTTGATGAAAAGTACATGGAGGCCTTCCAAACCCTAAAGGAAAAGTTGACCCTTACTCCTATAATTATTTTCCCCGATTAGTCTTTACCTTTCAAAATGATGCATGATACATCTAATTATGCATTGGGGGCTATTTTTGGCCTAAGGGTTGACACATCTTTAATAGTCATATATTATGCAAGTTTAACCCTTACTAGCCCATAACTAAATTACACAACCACTGTAAAAGAAATGCTTGTTGTTGTTTTTACATTAGATAAATTTAGAGCATATATAGTTGGATTTAAAGTCATTGTGCATACTGATCATTCTACTCTAAAGTATCTTTTGACTAAGCAACATGTGAAATCTCATTTAATTCGGTGGGTGTTACTCTTACAAGAGTTTGACTGTGAAATTTGTGATAAGAAGGGTAGTGAAAATGTAATAACTGATCATTTATCTAACTCACCTTTCTCATCCGAGAATGAACTTGCCTTAAGTAACACTCTTAAGGATTTAGAAGCATTTCTCAATGAATAATTTTTTGCAGTATCACAAACCCCATGGTATTGTTTTATATATTTTCCCTAATTTTTATTTCAATTTTTATCCAAAAACTACATTTAATGTGTTTGTTAAGTGTTCTTTAGAGAAAATCAAGAATTAATGCAAAAGCAGTGTTATTGGATCAAAAGATGAAGTTCCTGAGCGAGTGGGATTAAAGTATGCAATTTTTAGAGGGTTCCAAGGAGTTCATCAATGCACGGTGCCGTGCCAAAACACCAAATGGCAGTGCTAAGGGCTTTAGCCTGTACTGCTTACAATATTGAAAAGTGTTGAAAAATTGAAACCGTACAGGACCTTGCGGATTAGTGATATGGTCATGCCATTCACTTTTAGGTCATACCATTCTCTGGATCGAAAGTCAACACTTGCATTAAAGCACTTATACTAGCTTATGTGCCTCGGTTATGGCTATGCGGATGAGTTTTATCTGCAACTATAAATTTGAGTTGTTATGATGTTTAGGTCTTTCTTAGTTGTACCTTTAAGAGAATTTAGTAATAGATTCTTTAGTTTTTAGGGTTTAGACTCAGTTTCTTCATTTCATAATACATTTGTAGTTTTAGTTCATTTTCATATCGATTCGATTGTAATCAAGAACTAAGCTGAATTTTTTCAAGGAGATAGGAATTTGTGAATCCTAATTTTTACACCATAAAATTTGGTTCGTCAAAATGAGCCCAACGGTTTAAACCGTGCTCAAATCATACCTCAAACGAATCTAAAAAATCGAAATGAATCAAACTAGACTAGATCCAAAAAATCAGGCCATGTGTTTAGGCCCAAATGCATGAGCTAAAGCACAAACACACGTGTTTGGAGCTAAACTCACCCGAGAAGCCCTAAACTCATGCGTTTAGGAAGTGATGCATTTCCTCCTAAACGCATGAGTCCCAATTTCCCGACTTTTCTGACATGGTTTTTTTATAAATTCGACCCTCAAGGTTAGTCTCTAAGGATTTTTTCCAAATACTCTCAAATCCTCTTTAGATAAATTTTATGGATTTTCAGACACTGAAACCACACAGAATCATACCAAAACATTGAAATTTGACGAGACATGCTCACATCTCGGTGTTTTCGATCAGATGTACATTTCAATTTTCACAAGTCTCACTCTCGACAGACGTCCAACAGATCTCTCTGAGCACAATTCAAGTTCATCAAGTCTTCAGAGAAACCAATTCCAAAATCTCATAAGCCAAAGGTAAATACGGTACCTTATTTCTTTTTTTTTTTAGGTTATGAATAAGCCCTTAATATGTATAAGTTATTTTCATACTATCAACATTCATTTTTCTGAAATGATTCAAATTAAAGCCTTAAAATGACTAGGCATATCCGCATTAAACAAAATCAAATTTTAATCAAATATTGAACTAATTAGAAGCCTTTTGGGTCAATTCTTTTAAAATTAAAATGAATTAGATTCTAAACAAATCAAATCACCAACCCAATATGTTTAGAACAACCCCACCCTTTATGAGAAGGGAGAACGGCGTGGGGTTTGATTCACATTTAAAGGGATACGTTGGTAAGCCTTTTCAAAAGGCTTCAACTCTAAAAATGCTTTTTCTTTATTTTTCTCTTTTCTTCATTTTAGTATTTATATTATTGTTATTTATTTCATTTTCTATGTTATTTTTATTATCACTGCTTGTAACATAATTACTTGTATTTGGGTTTGTAATTAATTTTGGGGAATGTGTGCCTTTCCCAGATCCATTTGGACTGGAGGAAGGATCTCCTATGTATGTACTATTTTTGATGTAATTCTTTTCATTTTTTCTTTAGCTGTTTATTCCTTTTATTGGGGATGTTTGCCCTCCCTAGAACCTTTTGAGGCTAGAGGGGGGACCCCTGTTTAATTCTTACTTTTATCATTTTCATCATTAATATCTCCATGCATAAAATCTCTGCCCACGCATCATACTTTCCATGTTAATAATTGCTCATTCATCATGAAATATTCCATGTATATATGAAATCGATTTAAACCAAAACCATACATGTTTTTTTTAAGTCAAAACTATTTAGAATTGAAAAAATCTTTTTTTTTTCTAAACATTTTTATCAAATCACAAATCCCTGAACCCAACTATGATTTTCGAGCTTGCCTTTTCCAAAATAAGAGGGTAAAATGATAGATTTTCTAAATGGAGTATGATTGGTTTTTTAACCAGCTAAGGAAAATAGTTTTTCTTAAAGATTAAGTGGTGACTCAAACACATCACACATGTAAACCAATGAACACATATGGAGTGTACCAAACTGGGTCTTGCTATAACTGGGACGCCATGCACAATCTGACCCCACGTGGTTAGTTTCCTCGAGCCATAAACTTGAAGGTGCACTGGGAAATCCCGCGGGCTCGAACTGGGCCTCACAGTTGGCAACTCCACTGGAGGCATTTAAAACTGGTAAAACTAAGTGGATTATTTTTTGATAAAAGCAATTTTGGCTTAAGACTTTACGTAAGTAGGTTTAATGCATCACTTCACATGCTCCTTTAGTTTAGGAAAACCCAGATAGAAAGTAGCATAAAGTTAGCTTCCCTCATTGGGACTACTTTATCTATAGTAAAATCATCTAACTCTAAGGTGTACCCTTCCATCCTTTTGGTTGGGATAAAGAGGTTGCATGAAGCCATTGGATCTATGCAAATCCCCTTAATTCACCTGTGGTTAGGTATATCGCACCTCTAGTATCTGGAAAACCTTTAAATCACCTAAGTCTCATACAATGATTAGAGTTGACCCTAGGTCCCATGTACCCTAAAGATGTTGATTATATCCATCATCATGAAACATTTTCATTCATGTGCATCATGACATTAAAATGTAATTGGACTGAATGAATTGTTCCAAAAAATTCTCAAATAGCCCACCTCACTTTTTACCAACCTGCCTACCATTGACATGTCATTTTTTTTTCAAAAACTGGTACCCTACCTTTTCTTTTTCCAAAGGTTAACATGTTGAATATTGGAGATAATAACACCTTCATCGAACTGCTACCGATGCCACTGCCTCGACTCCACCTGCTGACATTGCTGGAATGCTAGCCAAAATTCTGAAATGCTACGAAGAGGCTAGATAAAAATAATAAGAGACCATGGTTACAATGATGTAAGTCCAACAAGAAGAAGTTACTGGGCAAAGTACAAGCTATGATGACTCAGTTTGGGGTTCAACTAGTCAAGCATGCTTCCACCTCATCAAATTTTGGGAAGGAACCCATAGCTGATGAAGTAATTGTCCTACCTCCACAAACTGACAGTGGAGTCACTACTTAAACTGTCCCTGTTGTAGATCCTTTCCTAAAGGGGGCCCAATACCATCCACTACTCAAGTCTATGGCTAAAAATAATGAGGATAAGCAAAGGTTAATGCCCACAAGAAGAAAGAGAATGCTATAGATTTGAAGTCCTTAAGTCCATTTCCTAATGCTAGGCTTCCTCCTAAGTTCCAGATGTCTATATTTGAGAATTTTGATGGAACTTCTTACCCCAACACCCACTTTAGAATTTATGCTAGGCATTGAAGGTGAGCTACTTGCTCTGGTCTTTCAACAGTCACTTACTGGTAAGACTTTGAATTGGTTTATTCAATTGGATGACTTTAAGAAATTGACCTAGGAGTCTATTTATAATGAATTTGTAAAACAATATTCTTATCACCAATAAATTGATGTTAAAAGAAGGGATTTGGAAACCACTAAACAACTCCCAAAAGAAACCTTTTCTGCTGTCATAACTAGGTGGAGGAAGAAAGCCTCCCAAATGATAAATAGGCCATCCGACTTAGAAAAAATAGACATCATTGTCAAGAACTTATTGCCTGTGTATTAAGAAAGATTGATGACATAATATCTCCTAGATTTGAAAGCCTTAGTGAATGTTGGCACATGCCTTGAAGATGGGGTTGACTCTGGCCTCATCAAGGACGAAGCCTAAACCTTCATCCTCTCGATTTGGAAAAGCAAATGTTACTCAGAAAGAGGGAAAAGTTAATGTAATTTCACCCCGTAAACACATTCAAATCAAACAGAGAGAATTCACTAACTTGAGGGGCTTAACGTTGAGTTTCCTCCTTAAGGAGTGTTTGAAGAATGATGCATTCAAACCTTTGGAACCTAAGCCCATTCCAAATCCACTTGCTAAGAGCTTTAACATGTTAGAAAGATGTGATTATCATCAAAGTCCTTGCCATAAAAGTAACGATTATATGGCCCTCAGACATAAGATTTAAGATATGATTGATACCGATGAGCTCCTTTTGCCCACTCCAAACATCGACACAAATCCCCTACCTGAACATAATGTGAATGCAATCTTGGTTGAAGTTGATGAAGTGGATTCCACACATCTCATCTCTAATGAGACACCCCCTAAGTAATTTTCATTACATTATAGAGGACCTACATTCCTTAAGGAAATCTGTCTCCCCATATTACTCTCATTCGGTTGGTCATCCTTCTTTAGGAAGGTCAATCCAAAATGACTATTACTGTGTCATCATCAACTTGAGACACCTGGGTAATGAAATTAATGCTATCATTAGGAGTGGGAGAATAACACAAACACCTACTACTCCTCCATTTGTAAGCCAACCTGTGGCCCAAAATAAAGGAACTCCTGAACTTGAAGAGAACCTCTTACTCAAATAATTGAAAAAAACCCAAACAAACATTTCAATATGGAGTCTGCTCATGTCATCCTATCCCTACCGCCATGCTCTTTTTAAGGTGTTGAGTCAATGTCAGACCTCATCCGACATATCTCTAAAAACTCTAGTTGCCTTTATAACCAGTTCCACCAAAAGGGCATCTATTTGCTTCACTTATAATGAAATGTTGCTTCTGGGACCTAATAATGATGTCTTTTACATCACAGTTATCTTAAGGGAGAAGATTGTTCCAATGACTTTGGTTGACAATGGGTTTGCACTTAATGTCTGCCCACTCTAGGTTGCAAGTTATGATAACTCAAAAAGAGAAGTTTGGGGGTGGCAAATTTGACCATCACCATGGCCTAACCAATTTGAAAATACCATTCCAAATCATTGATGTGTCTTCTTATTTCAATCTACTTTAAGGAAGACCTTAGATCCATCAAGCTAAGGATGTGCCCTCAACTCTATATCAAAGGGTCAAGTTTCTACTGAAGAATGTGTTAGTAACCATAAAAGTAGGCACATTTAGAAAATTTGAACTCTCAGACGTAGTTCCCATTTTAGAGATCCAACCTGATCAGCTAACATATCCTTTATCTGGTTTCTCATTCATACAATTCATTGATACTGCTAAAGACCTAAAAGAGGAAATCTCCCTAACTTTTAACCTATACTGCAATTCAATGATTAGAAACATTCTTAAGCATATGGCCTACTACCCTGGTATGGGCCTTGGAAAAAATCAACAAGGGATGGAATCTTTTGATGAGTACACGTCTTCTATTCTAGCTTTTAGTTTGGGGTTTCACCCTACTTAAGATGAAATTAAGGAGGCAAAAGCCAAGGTGAGACAAATATCTCTCATAGCTCATAAAGGGGGAGAAGCTAACTGTCCCCTGAGACCCTATTTTGGAACCCTAAATGGATACTTCTCCAAAGAGCAAGAGATGGTTCCTTATTTTTTTTTTCTTAGCCATGGATTTGCCATGTGACTGGCATAAGGGTTCCTAGTTTAGAGCTCTTCTCTGATGTAAATCTAACTTTTGAAGACCCCTAGCCCATTTACTTTCTGGCTAAGTACTATGAAGAAAATATGGAAGCTAGCTTCTTTGGCGAGGTAGCTATCCTGACTAACAAGGAGGAAAAAGTTGACCTCTCCACCTTAATCAAGCCTGCCATGGCAAAACTAAAAAATTTTCTCTATGAAGCAAGCCCTTTTGAAGTCAGTGAATCTGAATTAGAGACTGAGTCTTAGTCTAACACTGAGTATGATTCTTCTTCTTCATCTTTTTTTGAGTTTGAATATGATGTAACCAGTCCACCGAGCTTTAATTATGAGTTTGATGTAACTGTAGACCTATCCCTTATTTCAATAAATAAAACAACAAAAATTTCTTATTATGAGCCTGTCTCTCTATTTTCTTTTGATGTTCTAACTGATGAATCTGACCTCAGTCAATCGAAAAAAGAGAATAAAATAATAAATGAAATAAGAGATGAAGTTAAAGAGTCCATAAACACTAGCACTCATGACATGACTAAAAGTACATACATTGTATCTGGATGCTTAAATAAATTGGATACATAATCCTCCATTAAGTGAGTCGAAGATTGCTTCACCTAGAAGCCAAGTGACATGACTAGTCTCGATCCGAGCATCGTCGTTCACAAGATCCTGACCTACCCAGATTGTAAGCCATTCAAGCAGAAACTCAGTCTTATGAAGCCAACTTAGTATTTCCCAATTAAAAGAGGAAGTTCCAAAGTAACTCTCTCATTAATTCATCAAACCCATCAGCTATCCCTTTTGGTTGGCGAACATCATCCCAGTGCGAAGAATGATAGGAAGCTCAGGATGTGTGTCGATTACCATTATCTCAATAAGGTCAACCCTAAAGATGATTTCCCTCTACCTCAAATCAAATTACTAGTAGAATCTTTAGTTGGTTTAGAGATGGTTTTCTTAACGAATCTGGTCACCGGATACAATCAAATTCTGGTTCATGCTCCAGACAAGGAGAAAACAACCTTTAACATAGAGTGGGGGACTTACTGCTCTAGAGTCATGCCTTTTGGATTAAAGAATGTCAAAGTCACCTACTAGAGGATGGCCACCATAGTCTTTCATGATATGATGCATAAACAAGTGAAAGGCTACATCAATGACATGGTTATTAAAGGCACAACTGCCGAGCAACACCTGCAAGCACTGGAGAATTTCTTCCTTAGACTTCGAGAGTATAATCTCAATCTCAATACTAATAAGTGAATATTCAAAACCTCATTTTAAGTGTTCCTCAGCCATATGGTTAGCAAGAAAGGGATTGAAATTATCCTTACCAAGTCCAAAGTGATCATTGATATACCACCTCCAAAAATTGAAAAAGGAGATGAAGGGGGTTCCTAGGTTGCCTTCAATACATTAATCGGTTTATCAACTAATTAGCAGATACCTGTGGTCCCATCTTCAACTTGCTAAATATGAATTCCTCTAAGTGGTGGAATGAGGAATGTTAGAAAGCCTTTGGATAGATCAAGCAATACCTTCTGAACTTGCCAATTTTGTAACCTCCTAGGCTTGGCAAACACTACTGCTCTACCTAATAGTTACTGACGAAGCCATGGGTGTAATGTTGGCACAAAACTCGCTAGATTCACATAAAGAAAACACCATCTACTACTTGAGCAAAAGGATGCTGGATCACGAGCTCAAGTACAGTTACATTGAAAAGCTCTTCCTGGCTCTAGTATGGGTATACCACAAACGAAAGCATTATCTGGGGGCATACATTACATATGTCCTCATTGATAAGAGTCTGCTCAAGTACCTAATGGAAAAACCTATCCTTAATAGCAAGATGGATAAATTGATGGCAGTCGTGGCAGCCTATGACCCCAAACATGTTCAGAGGAAAGCCATCGAGGGTAGTGTCATCGCTAACCAATTGGTCATTGCCCCAATAGATGATCATTGGGAAGAACCTGAAATCCTCAATGAAGACATCTTATTCCTTTAGAATGAGCCATAGAAGTAATAGTTAGATGGAGTAGCCAACCATAAAGGGTATGGAGTTAGAGTGGTGTTCCATATGCCTACAGCTGAAAGTTTACCTTTATCAATCAAACTAGATTTTTAGGTAACAAACAATGAAGAAAAATACAAAGCATGTGTTTCTGGACTAGAATTAGCCCTTCAAATCGGAATTAAGAACCTAGAAGTCTATGAAGATTCTAAACTCATAGTCTTCCAAGCATTAGGAAAATGGAAAATCAAAGAGAGGCAGTTGGTTCCTTACCATAAGTGACTCAAAGAATTAGCAAACGACTTTAATACTTTGTCTTTCCATTATTTGCCAAGAATACAAAATAGATTTGTTGACACATTGGCAAACTTCGCATGCATGATAGAAATACGTGATGGATTCCTTATCTGTCATATTTTGATAAGTATCAAACATGAACCAAGCTTTTAATCACACTATTTGAACATTCAAGAAGTTGAAGAAAAGCCTTAGTATTTGGAGATTTACATCTAGCTCACAAAAGGTGAATATTCTAAAGGAGCCTCCAAATCGGAAAGGAGAACCATTAGGCAATTGGCCAGCGGATATATTCCAAGATGTGACATCCTCTACAAAAAGAATTAGAATGGCATCCACTTAAGATGCATCTCTGATGAAAAAGATAAAAAAATCGTGGAGGAGATCTATGGTGGGACAGATGGCACCCACATGAATGGATGGGCTTTATCTCGTAAGATCATGAATAAAGGCTATTACTAGCTAACCATAAATAAAGATTGTTTGCAATTTTCCTGAAGGTGCCCAAAATTCCAAGAATATGCCAAGCTTCAAAAGCTTCCTACTTCTTTACTTAATTCGATCTCAACTCCTTGGCCCTTTGTTGTTTGGGGTATTGATGTCATTAACAAGATTTCAACAAAATCATTTGCTAGCCATGAGTACATCCTTGTGGCCATTTACTAATTTACCAAATAGGTAGAAGCATTGCCTTATCAAGTCCTGGACTCTAAGAAGGTGGCCCAGTTCATCAACACTAACATCATCACAAGATATGGTGTCCCTCACATGATCTTTTTAGACAATGGTTCACATTTTCAAAAGGAAGTAGTCACCCTAAAGACGAAAAAGATGGAACATCACAAGTCTTTTAGTATACAAACCTCAGACTAATGGTGCAGTTGAGGCTGCCAATAAAACATTGAAGAACATGCTTTAGAAAATGATCAATAACCGTAAAGGTGGGCACCTACACTTGTTAAGTGCCCTTCTAGGGTAGAGAATTACATACAAATTAACTACCAGAGCCACACCTTACTCATTAGTCAATGGAATGGAAGCAGTCCTCCTCATAAAGTTGGAAATTTAGACGACAAAGGTGCTTCAAGAAGTTAAGATCTCCGAACTCAAATGGAAATAGGCCTACTATGACCAATTAAACCTGATCAATGAGAAAAGGTTGGAAGCCCTTCATTATACTTAGAATTACCAGATAAGGCTTATGAAGCTTTTCAATAAAAGGGTTTAAAGTCACAATCTTCAGGAAGGTGACCTAGTCCTTAAAGAAATCAAGCAAGTCAAGCAAGACCCTCGAGGGAAATTCAAACCTCCTTGGAGTAGACCATATATCATTAAAAAGATCATGTCGAGCGGAGGCATCATCTTGATAATTATCGACAACAATGAGTTCAGTTATCTAATAAATCTCAACCAGCTCAAGAAATACTTCATCTAATGTTCTTGTTGCATGTGCTTGCATTCAGGCATCATATTACTATAATAAGAACTACATGGATCTAATTCTCAAATAATCATTACGTTTTTCATTTTTTCAAAATCTTTGTAAGAAGATACATAGGCAGCCCTTAATTGGGCATAGTCTAAAGCATCAATAAAATATAAAGTTTCTATCTCATTGGGCTCTTTAGCATTGCATGCAAGAGTAAAAAAGAACAGATAAACAAATTTGAAAAAAGAATGAAACCCGCTAAGATGAAAACCCAAGTGAGCAGCTTAGGCAAAATTTAGGGTATATCCTGCTAGACTAAAAACCAAAAAGGCAGTCTAGACAACAATAAAGGCAGCTCGCTAAGTTAAAAACCAAAAAGGGCGACTCAGGCAAAGATAAGAGCTTAAAAAAATTAATGTGTTTTATTAAGGTCTTATTCATCTTTTGGAACATCTAAAGTAAGAGATTTGAGATAGAAAATCAATAAATAAAACAAAATAAGAAAATTCTAAAACCTAAGTCTAAAATTAGACTCAGTCAAAAGAGCATAACGCTTCAGCTTCTCTTTTTGCCAGCATGTTTCAATCCACCACTTGGTATACTCTGGAAGCTTACCATAGTCATTGCTAGGAATTAACATCACCCTTGTGAAGTCATGAATCAACCACTTGACTACAGCTCTAGCCACATTGGCATTCACAGTAGTCACTTAAAAAATGGACCATCTGGTTGTATATCCTAATTGTGTCCCATCTGTCGAAGAACTCGGGTAGCCTGATACCAAGTCACTTCTTGAAACCCAATTAATACACATGCTTGTACCCTTAAATCCTGGGTATAAACTGTTTGATGGAAAACCAGTTAGGTCTTTAAAGTATATCAGAAATGATCAACTCCATCAACTAACTAATCCATTCCCTCTCATTGGGGAAACTGATGACAATTGACCTAGTCTAGTACCAAGAATGGTAAATAGTCCCTTGACCTAGGGGGAGGACTGAGAATAATCATGGGATGGTCCCTCAACAAAATTTGAAAGGAAGCAAAATTCAAAGATAGCCTCTTAAATGGTAAAACAGACAAGAAAATAACATGTTTAAATACCTAGTGCAAAATTAGACTAATGGTCTAAGGTCCTTAAGAACTATAATGATCATCAAGGCTCAGTAGCATCTTGGTCAAAGTCATGCCCACAATTGACTATTGCTCACCCATCTTGGGTATCTGATCAGTCACCTTCGCATAACGTATCCAAACAGGCCTAAAAAAATATATCCCACAATTAAACCAAAATCAAAAGCCTTCAGCCTCCTAGCAGACAAAACAAGGTCCTTGGAGTCTTCCTAAAATATATCGATCAAAGCAGGTAGGTCAACAAAATCACCTTTCGTGATACCCAAAGCAGCCTCTGTACTTAAATCGAATAGCTTCTTAAAAGAATATAAATACCTTACCCTTTAGACTAGAATAGCCAGGTCAGCCTCGGGACTTGTACCGAGCAAAGCCGAAAATTCTTCAAAAGTTGGACACATCTCATCTATGCTTAACTTATATCGAAACACGTGATCAACAAGATCCCAAAACCAAATACATGCATTCAAAAACTACCATTCTATCTTGACACCTCTAAGTGTTGGTAGAGATCTCATACCATATTTTTTGAGGTTGATCATGTTCACTCAGTCCAATTTCATACACCAGCCATGCATCACGTGACTGAAGTCCGGTTCCATCTCATGCAGTAAAGACATAATAAAACTAAATTTTCTATTAAAAAAATAGTTATTTAGTATTTTTTGAATAAAGATTGATTTTTTTTATCGATATATATAATGGCATGGAAACCAAGGCAGAAAACAATGTTCGGATGGCCGAACGCACGAGCTAGGAAGACTGATCCATGTGCCTCAACCTAAACGCATGCATTTTGGTTCAAACGCAAGCATTTGGCACCTCACGCATGCGTTTATCATGAATTTGATCGTAAAAGGCATAAGTCTGACATCAGATGATTTTAAAAATTTATTATTGATCTTTCTGACCAATTGAAAGAAAGACAAGGAGGAAGGAAAAGAATAACAACTCAATCTCCACTCTTTCTTCATTGTTTGAAAAAAAGGGTACGATGAGCGTCTAACCACTTACGAATAAAGAAAAGTGGTTTTTCAAAATTCTCCTAAGCGTTTAAGGAAAAATGCACGTGTTTTCATGCACACATATGGGTTGGCCCGCTTGTCGACCCAATCCATTGCAATGATTCGTTCTGACCCGATCTGATTTCATTTTTCGCGTGATTTTGTCCAAAATATTTTCAAAATCCATCTTTTTCCCAAACAAAATTATTTTACAGAGTAAAAAAATTACAAAACAGGATTGGAAAATTTTAAAATTTTCATAAATGATTAGTTGAAAGTACAAAATAATATTATTTTTACAAAAGCTCACAAGTGGGGCCCTACAATGTCTAAAATGCAACATGCATCGGTCAATAACAGTCATCGCCTTCCTCCTCGTCCTCATCCTCCACAGGCTGTGTGCCATGCCTTCAGATGATCCTAAGCTCCCTCTGGCTCTCCAGAACACTCAAGGCAGCCAAAGTGGTTCTCAAGTAGCAATAAATTCGCTGGAAAATGTCATGGCCATGAGCATACATAAGAAGGGGAACCTACAAAAATAAACAGAAGTTAAAATTTATTCATTTGGGGAAATTGATACAATAAAAGTGAGGTTTTACCATTGGGGGAAGCCATGAAAAATTAAGATGGGGCACACCGGGCACATATTCATATCCTACATGGTGGAATCTGGACATACCTACCGCATCTGTATAAGAGACAGTGTCAGAAAAGCCTGGAAGAGGCGCCTAAGTCTGACTCGAACTGGTAGGCATCTGTGACATAGAAGTGCCCATGCCTAAGGAAATAGAACAGTACCAGGCATAGCCCTAGGAGCAGAATGTCTAGTTTGACTATGGGGTCTAGGGCTTGGAGCAACAACAGTGGTAACCACTAGAACTTGACCTGACCTGGCAAATCGAGGAGACCTCCCTCTCATCAAATGAGTAGCCATGAATTCTGAATAAGAGGCATCCCAAACCAAGTAGTGTTGGCTCAGTCTCTTAACTCTCCACTAGTCCTAAAAAGCTTGAGTTAAGCGCTCTCTCATGAGCATGGGTGGATCAGTTGGTAAAATCATCTATGAAATAGTCTTAGCCACCACCTACTCGCCCAAGTAGAACTCCATGAGTATAAAGGAACCTAAGAGGATCTTTCTCTCTATGAAAATGATGCTTAAAGCATAAGGGTCCACATCCCCATAGGAGATGTAATTGAAAGGTGTCCAAACAACCTAATGATGACAGACTAGTAAATTAAAAATCTGCAAAGAAAAGATAAAGCTTATCTGAGCATACCTCAGTCATTGTGGCTAGGATATCTTTATAGTCAGAGAAATAAAAAGAAGCCTGAGAGCCTGCCTACCCAAGACTCTCTACACCACATCCACCCCAATGGGAGCAGAACGTTCCACACAATCTTAGGGCCAATAGCTGGGGTATATGACAAAGCCCAAAGATGCAAAGTAAACAGAGTTAGCAAATCACTAGAAAGTAAAAGCAATTAGAAAGGAGAAAAAAATGAGAGGAAATATTGACCTCCCAAACTATGGAAGTGGCATGGATACCTATCTCCTGAGTTCTGGACAACTTGCTCATCCCTTGGTAAGCCGCAGCCAGTGCAGCACCAGCCCAGTCATAGTCACTGAGTAGTCCAAATCGAATAAAGATCCCAGTATCCTCAAATCAACCCATCCACTCTCATTATACAAGAAAATGGTGGTTAGGATGGCCAATAAACAGACTCGAGCACACTGATCGATGAAGTAAGCGTCCAAATTCATCCCATTCATATGATCGATCAAGTGAGTAAGAGAAATTAGCCTTTTAGAATTATGAGGCAAGTCAGCCCCGAGCAGATTAAATAGAGCATAAGAAATTCTCAATTTAGTGTAAAAAATAATAGGCATAGACCCAAATCACATGCCGGTCAAACATGACCACTCGAGAGGGGTCATCTTCATCTCACCCACTGGTAAATAAAAAGTGTTGGTAGTCCCTCACCACCTCTCGGCCAAAGCGAATATCAGATTCCTATAAGGAGTGCAGTCAATGTCCAAACTCATCCAACCTGACAGATGAGCTGGAGAAATATGAGCAGTTACAGGTTCAAAATGGTGAAGAAAAGTCATCACCATAGCCAGCCTAGACCGAGTACACCTTTGACTGTGCTCAACATCCTACAGGTAAAAATTCTATCATTTTTCATTTTCTTTTTATTCTAACTCTCTACTTTATTTATTTTTCTAGCATTGAGAAATAAAAATGAGTGAAAAATTAAAGTGCCCAAAAAAGAGCATATTTTGAAAAAAAGAGTGCACCAAAAAAATGAGACATGGAAAAATGAAAAAAAGTAGTAAAAGAAACAATGCGCAAAAATCAAAATGACAGAAAAATAAATAAATAGAGAAGAACTAGAAAAATACCATTGGATAGTCATGCCAGCTTGCGTTCTCTTGACGTTTTTCAGAATCATAATGTTAGGTGTCATCAAAGGCTCCTCACTATCTAGCAGAAGGTGACCAGAAAATCCTAGTCAGATGGACCAAATAAGTCTATAGCAACTGTGGGACCAGGTAGATCGTCCGTACAAAAAATGTCATCTAGACCAAGTGACAGTTTGAGAAAATAGTATCGGTGGATGGACTAGGCAAGTCATCAGTACCGAATAGCTCCTCACTAGCACACAAATGTGGATGTCAAAAGAAGGAATAGACTCTCCCTCTAGAGACACGTGCAATTGTGTCAATAAATCCTCATGTTAAGTATCATCGGTTGGTATCATTCAGAAGCTACTTTCCAAAAATCCTCTATAACAATTAAAAGAGTAGAAGGTGAAGAAGTTGAAAGAAGAAGAATGACAAATGAAACTCTTAAGCTTTCAAATCCCTTTTATAAGCAAAATTTATCATCCTATTAATTGTGTTCATACTTATCAGTCACATTTTTCATAAAATGGGACTGCTAAGGGGGTAGCTATGAACCTTAATTTTTATACCATAAAATCCAGCCCATTAATATGAGCCCAATGGTTCAAATCATGCTCAATTTAGACATCAAACAGACCTAGAAAATCCAAAAAAATCGAACTGAATCAGATTAGGCTATACCTAGAAAATCAGGCCCATGCTTTTAGGCCTAATGCATAAGCTAAAGCCCAAACACATGCCATTGGATCTAAATGCATCCGCAAAGCCCTAAATGTATATGTTTAGGCAGTGGCTCTTGCACTTGCTGTAAATGCATGAGTCCCAATTTCCTGGCTTTTCTGACACATTTTTTTATAAATTCGACCCTCCGGGTTAGTTTTCAAGGACTTGCTCTAGATACTCTCAGACCCACTTCAGATGCATTTTATGTATTTTCAGACACAGAAACCATATAGAATCATACCAAAATACATAAATTTCACTAGACATACTCACATCCTATCAGACGCATGTTTCAGTTTTTAAAAGTCTCACTCCTGACAAACGTCCAATAGACCTCTCTGAGCATAACTGAGACATGATCCGAGTTCATTAAGCTTTTTGAGAAACTAATTCTGATATCTTGTAAGCCAAAGCTAAATATGATACAATATTTCTTATCTTTTGGTTATGAATAAGCCCTTAATCTATTTAAGGCATTTTCATATTATCAAAATTCATTTTTCTAAAATGATTCAAATTAAAGTCCTAAAATGACTATGCAATTCCACATTAAAAAAATAATTTTTAATGAAATACTAAACTGATTAAAATCCTTTTAGGTTAATTCTTTTAAAAATTAAAGTGAATTAGCTTCTGAACAAATCAAACCGCCAACCCACTATTTTTTAGAACAGCCCCACCCTTCACGAGAAGGGAGAATAGCATGGGGTTTGATTCCCATTCAAAGGGATATGCCAGTAAGCCTTTTCAAAAGGCTTTAACTCTAAAAATGCTTTTTATTTATTTTAGTATTTATATTATTGTTATTTGTTTCATTTTCTATGTTATTTCTATTACCATTGTTTGTAACATATTTAGTTACATTTGGGTTAGTAATTAATTTTGGGGAATGTATGCCTTTTCAAGATCCATTTAGACTGGAGAAAGGATCCCATGTTTATGTGTTATTTTTGATGTAATTCTTTTCATTTTTGCTTTCACTTTTTATTCCTTTTATTGGGGAGGTGTGCCTTCCCAAGAACCTTTCGAGGTTAGAGGGGGGACCCTTATTTATGTTAGCAGTATCTGTCCTAGAGCTTACACTCGGCATGTGAATGTAAACGAATACCTAAATAGCTTTAGTATATATTTTCTTTAAATGAAAACATTCCTTATATCCAATGTATGTATGTCCATTAAGTATTTTGTAAGGAATCTATTCTCAAAGAGTTTGAGAATATGAGTGACAAGTTGCCTTTTATCAGATACTTTAAAGATTGTTCATGGTCTTAGGATTATTGCTAAGGACACCATTAATTTGAGAGACCATCACCTCTATTGTCATCCATGATAAGTATGAGATACTTATTGGTATGGAGGTAGTGAGTCTCATGCTACAGACATGTGATGTCATGACAACATGTGAGCATACTCATGGTATGAGTAAGTTGAATAGTGGCGTTAGATGGTGGATATATG
>CAOJBK014255176.1:0-13137 GCA_948294925.1 Codiaeum variegatum | reverse complement strand
TCAAAGGGATATACCGACAGGCCATTCATGGCTTCAACTCTGAACTTTTTTATTTTCTTTGTTTCTTTTATATGTTTTTTTGTTCAGTTGTGTTATTCTATTGTTTATTGTCATTAGAATTGTGTTCATTAAGCAAATTGTTTGTACTTTCATATTTTGACTATATTTTCATGTTATATGTGATGTATGCTTTTTGGGAATGTGTGCTCCTCCCAGATCATAAGACTAGAGGGGAGATCCCCTAAATTAGTTTTCATTGTATTAAGTTTATCTGCTTTCTTTGGGGTGCTGTACCTTCCCTAGAACCTGAAGTGGTCTAGAGGAAGGACCCCTGACAAATGCGCTTGTATTTACAACTTTATAGATGTCATTTTCACAATCTAGCATGCTCATGCATTCATCTAATATAAATGTTCATGCATACATGAAAATCCTTTTTTTTTAAAAAAAAACTAAACTTGCATGCTTTCTAGGCTAAAATCTTATTTTAATTAAAAATGGTACACAACTATTTTTAATAAAATGTTTTTTATATCACAAACCCTTGAACCCCCTTTGGTTCCAAAAAAAATAGCTTTTCCAATTGGGTAGAAACTAAATCTTTTTCTAAAATGGAGTTAAATAAAAAAGGTTTTTTAATCACCTTAGAACAAAACTGATTTTTCTAAAAGGTTAAGTGGTGACTTTGACACTTCCCACACGACGTGCACTCCAACGCACACATGTGGGGAGCACAAATGTGGGATCATGACCACAATCCGCAATGCCTTGAAAGCGTAATCCAAAAGTTTTCCTTAGGGCCTCGAGACCTACAGGCACACTGTTCAAGGGAAATCCTGCGGGCCGTTCGGGCAGTGCCTCACAGCTTCATGTCTTTCTCCTTTAAGTTCATCTTTTTAAAGCATTCCATTTTTATCATATTAGCTAAGCTTCCATCATCCACCATTATACTCTTAACCCAAAAATTATTGACATACCTCTGAATTACTAGTGTTTTTATGAGGATGGACCATATGCTTGCCACCATTTGGGCCAAATGTTATTGAACATAGGGTTGAAGGGTGTGTAAGGTGTTGGATTAGGGGCTTCTTTTTATGTAGATGGCACATAAGTCCCTTGTTGCCCTTCTCCTTTGGGTCGAACTATCCCCTGATGAGCTTTCCCCCATAATATATTAATATATATATGTATATATATATCCCCTACTACCTGCTGATCCCCCTGTCAAGGGCAATCCTCCTATTTATTCTAGTCTTCCCTCCTATCATCTCGATGAGGCTCCCTTCTAGGGGGGGTCTTGTGATTGACCCCCTCGTATGTGCCTCATAATTCTTGGCAACCCCTTATGTATAATCCTTTTAATCTCATCCCTCAGGTGTCTACACTCTTCTATGTCATGCCTTTTATCCTGATGAAACTCGCAGTACCTATTTGGGTCCCTTTTCATTCTAGAAGAGTCACTCATCTTTGGTGGCCATTTAACATCCTCTCCACTTTCTTCATCCATAATAAGACATCCCTCTTTGAAGTGCAGAGGGGTGTGTATGAGCTGTTCCTATCAAATCTTCGGCCTTTTTCTTTCCTCTTGAAACCAATACTATCCCCTTCTTCCCTCCTCTCTTCTTGCCTCTTAGTTCTGAGTTAGCCTTTTATAGGCACTTAGCTCTTTTCACATTATAGGATGCGAAGTAAGCCTTTAAAGTGTTGTACTAGATGCAACAATAGGTTCTAGGCAACAAATAATTTTATTACTCAAAGTAAGTATTTTCAAGAGTTTTAGAAAGTATTAGGAAATAAAGATTCTAAGGATCCTAAAGGTCCAAGTTTCTAAGTATGCTTACATATGAGAAAAAGCTTTAAATGTCTATTAATGCCACAAATGAGGGAGTAAGCCTTTTTTTTTATATGTGAAGACCTTTTAATTGTGACTAATAATTTATCTAAATCATATGGCTATGAGTTGTTCTCTAAAATTTTCTAAATCCTAAGAACCCAATTGAAAGATGCTAAAAAGCTTTTTCCAACAAGCTTCCTTGCTTCCCTAAAGTTATGTTGTATTCTAGGTCTCTTCACTTTACCTAGAAGCTAACCAAAGATGATTACCACTCTTGGTATGATGTTTTAAAGTACTCAAATACCTATTAGAATGTTTTAGCATCTTCTAATACAATCAAACCCATTACGAAACATTCTTTCCATCAAAGGAGGATAGATTATCGAGTTATCTAGGCTCTTTTAAAGCTTTATATTATCTATCTCTATATTCTAACACTTATTCTTTCCCGATTACATTTTGGCACACATTTTGGCCTACTTATTAATATCATTGGCCAACTGGTTCTTGATGTTGGCTTACTAGTAGACTAGCAATAGTATTAATATATAGAGGCGGAGCAAACAGAGAATTGGTAATGCAAAGCTTAATATATCCATAATCAAGAAAGAACTTGAGAACCTTAAAGAATTAGGTACACATGATCTGGATAAAGAGAAAAAGCTCTTAGAAGAGCTGGCCTAGAATTAGAAGCTAGAAAAGGTTTTCTAGGCACAAAGGGATCATTATACATGGATTAAAGATGGTGATAGAAACACCAAATTCTTCCATCCCTAAACAATCTAGATATACAAAAATAATAACATTTTTAAATTGAAAAAGGAGGATGGAACTTGGGCACTGGATAAAACAGAGATTGCAAAGGAAATTTTCACCTTTTTCATTGAGTTATTCCAGCACAATAATAATGAAGAGATGAATTTAGTTTTTTTTTTATTTTTATTTTTATGGGGTTTAACATATTATTAATCAGGATATGAGTGAAGCACTTTTGAAATCGGTCAGTAGAAAGGAGATTTCTAAGGCATTATTCAGTATAGGGCCTTTTAAGAGCCCAGGACCGGATGGATTCCTAAGTTTGTTCTTATAGAAATCATTGGATGTCATAGGTGCGCATGTCAACCGAATGGTCCAAAGCTTCTTTCACACTAGGTATCTTACCCAAGTAACCCACATAGTCTTGATTCCTAAAGCTCTAATACCCATACAGGCATCTCATTTCTATCAAATTAGTCTATATAATATTATTTATAAAATTATATCTAAAGTGCTTATATTTAGATTAAAGCCCTAGATGTATAGCTTAATATACACTTGTCAAGGAGCTTTCTTGCAAGAGCAGAGTATTTTTGACAACTTACTAATTGTTAATGAGGTAGCAAATTCTTTTGGAAAATCCACAGCAAAGAGGAAGCACCATCGATTTATACAAGTCCTACGATAGTGTTAGATGGGAGTTCCTTATTGCTATTATGAAAATAATATGTTTTCACAATAATTTTATTGGTTGGTTCAAAGCTTGTATCACAAGTGTCATGTACTGTGTTTTGATTAATGGATTGCCATTCACACTGTTTAAGCCAAACTGAGGGTTGAAGCAAGGGGATCCCCTTTCCCTTCTACTTTTTCCTTTTGGTTTCAAATGTATCTTTGTATTTGATTGATAAAGAAATAAGGGATGGCTTGATTAAAAGGATAAAATTATCCTCGAGATGTCCTACTCTCTCTCCCTCTCACCTCCTATATGCGGATGATACAATGCTATTGGGGATGGCCAGATTGAATAAAGCTACCAACTTAAGAAAATATTATAGAATCCTTTAGGAAAGCATCATACTTAGAAATCAATCAATCAATCCAAATCAAGTATCTTGTTTAGCCAAAAAAAACTCCTTATGAGATGAGGAGTAAATCTGTCAAGCAATGGGAATGAAAGAAGCAATAAACATAGAGAAATATTTGGGCTTACCTACCATATCGAGAAGATTAAAGAAGCAAGTTGTTGAGTTTATGGTTAAAAGAGTTCAAAACAAGGCACTAAACTGGAAGAATCGAATGTTATCTATGGGTGGTTGTGAGGTTTTTATTAAATTGGGACTGATTGCTAATGTGATGCGCTAGCTAACACTAAGCTTAGAACCAAATTAATATGAAGTAAAACCCAAGGGCCATTCAAAAATCAAGTAAGTCAGGAGCTTGAACTAATCCAAAACTTGTCAGAGAGAACTAAAACTATCAAAGGGATTAGATGACACAAGTTTCCTTGATAAGTTTAGATTTGAGTTCTTAGTAAAGAACCAAGAAGAATTCCTCACAAAAGTGAAAGAAAACTCTGAATTTCATTGATAATCATATTCTATCCAATATACAATTTTAGTTTGTTTTTATACTTGGAACATCCCTCAAAGAATGGGAAAATTCACTTAAACTTTCTAGGCCAATGGGCAGTTATTAGGTACTTGGAACATCCCTATATGAACATAAAGAGTCACATTAATACAATCTAACCAGATTTAATGTACTAAAATATAATCATAATAAATAAGTATTTTTAAGCCTAAAATAAGTCCAATTTAGTGCTAATTTGGACATAAACTTATTATAACAAAAAAACTATTAAAACAACCCCAAAAGTTGTCTAATTGAGTGAAAATGACTTCTCTCAAGCATGACCAGCACCAAAAGTCATATAATTGATGTCTTCCACATAAAGATAAGTGATCATTTTTAGTGTAGCCTTACTCACTTCATGAACAACAATAGAATCTCTTTGAACAACTTCTTTGTTATGCATTTCCATAATTAAGCCATGAGGTGCCCCTTTCATTCTTTTAGCCTTTGATCTTATCATTGGTCTACCAATTCCATGTAATGGGTCTTAGGATTGTTTAGGAGTCCAACCTTATTGATTGAGGTTAGCTCCATGATCTTTATCATTCCCCTGCTCTTTAAAAGGATTCATCCTCGAATCACCTATGTCAAACAAAGATAGATCAACAACATTAAATGTATCACTGACATTACCATAGTTTCTTGGAAAATCCACCTTGTAGGCATTATCATTAATTCTTTCTAAGAATTGAAAAGGACAACCTCCATTAGGCTACAATTTGGACTTTCTTTGTGTGGGAAATCGTTCCTTCTTTATGTGTACCTACACCCAATCACATCTACTAGGCTACAACTTGGACTTTCTTTGTGTGGGAACTCATTCGTTCCTTATGTGTACCATACCCAATCACTTGATTCAATGATAACTTTCACTCAGCCTTTGTTGGCTTGCTTAGTATATTATTAATTCTTTTTTTTTCAATGTTAGCTCGAACCTTGGCATGTAAAACATTCATAAATTCTACCCTTTTCTTACCATCAAAATTAGCATGCTCATTAGTAGGAAAAGGAAGAATATCCAAAGGAGTCAAAGGATTAAAACCATACACAACTCTAAAAGGTAAAAATGAAGTAGTAGAATGAACACTTTTATTATATGCAAACTCAATATGTGGCAAACATTTCTCCCATTGTTTCAAGTTCTTTTGGATGATAACGCACAACAAAGTAGTGAGTGTCCTATTAACTACTTTAGTTTTTCCATTCGTTTGAGGATGTGTAACATCTCTATCACTAATAGTTGTTTTAGGCAAACCATGCAAACAAACCACTTCTTTAAAGAACCAATCAACAGTATGTGTTGCATAATTAGTTTTAGCACATACCATGAAATGAGCCATTTGCTAAACCTATCAACAACAAATATGATGTCCTCACCACTTTGAGACCTTAGTAGTCATAACACAAAATCCATTGAAATATATGTCCAAGGTTGTTTAGGCATATGTAATGGAGTATACAAACCATGTGGCTAAAATTAGATTTTTCTTGCTTATATATAATGCATTTATCATAAATAGATTGCATTTAATGTTTCATGTTAGTATAATAAAAATGTTCAAACAATATATCTAAAGTCTTTTGCACTCCAAAATGCCCCATTAAACCACCTTAATGAGTGTCTCTAACAAGTAATTCATGAATAGAAGAAATAGGCACATAAAACTTATCTTTCTTAAACAAAAATCCATGGTGCCTATAATAATCATCAAAAGCACTCTTAGCATGTGCATTCCATACGTGGCTAAAATTGGGATCAACAACATACCAATCTTTAAGCAATTCAAAACTAAGTAGTTTTGTTTCCAAGGAAGTAAGAAGTGCGCACCTTCTTGGCAAAGCATCAATAACAATATTTTCTTACCCTTTATGTACTTGACCACATAAGGAAATGTATCCATGGACTCCAGCCACTTAGCATGTCTTTTATTAAGCTTACCTTGGGATTTCAAGAACTTTATGCTCTCATTATCATAATGGATGATGAATTCACTTAGCCACAAATAATGCTTCCATGTATGAAGTGCCTTTACTAATGCATAAAGCTCTTTGTCATAAGTAGGATAATTCAAGGCTGCCCCACTTAGCTTTTCACTAAAATAAGTAATTTATTTGGAATCTTGCATCAAAACAACCACAATTCCAATTCTAGAAGCATCATATTCAATTTTAAAAGTTTTATCAAAGTTAGGCAAACAAAACAAAGGTGCATTAGTCAATTTATCCTTCAAAGAATTAAAAGCTTTTTCATGCACATCATCCTACTTAAACACAACATTCTTTTTAACAAGTTCATTCAAAGATGCAACAATGATACTAAACTCCTTAACAAAACTTTGATAACAACTTACTAAACCATGAAAACTCCTTACCTCATTAGCATTCTTAGGTGTTGACCATTCTCTTATTGTCTTTAACTTTTCCTCATCAACACTAATGCTATGTGAATTAACAACAAATTTAAGAAACACAACAAATTACATGCAAAATGAATACTTTTTAAGATTGGCATATGATTGATTATCTCTCAATTCATAAAATACAACATGCAAATTATCAACATGTTCATTCAAATTTTTACCATAAACCAAAATATAATCAAAATAAACTACAACAAATTTTCCAATGAAAGCACATAAGACATGATTCATTAACCAAAGGGAAAAATGAGTCATATAACGAAAGCAAAAAAAATTATGATTATTTTGATTTTCTTTAGCTTTTAAAATTTTTCCATTTTACAAGTTTTTATCAAAACACTTTCAACAAAATAATTCATGAACAAGATTAGGCCTACATTTACCCAATAAGGTTTGATCATTAATTTTTTGCAAAACACATTAAAAACTAGATGAGAGAATTTGAGTATCAAATACCTTTTCTCCCTCCTCCTTTTAGATCTTCAAATGTGAAGCTGTTAGCTTATCTCACACCAAGCTTGAGCAAGCAAGGATTCCCCTTCCACTTGATGATTAAATTCATCCTTGATTCTTTGATTTAGGTTCAAGTTCTTCCTCCAAGTTTAGGGAGTGTGTAAGAGTTCTTGACTTGGATTTCGAAGACTTAGTTAGAGGAACACTTCAAGCTTTTGTTTCTTTTCTTTTCTCAAAAATTTGAAAATTATCTCTCTTGTTTAACCATACATTAGATAAACACTTTCTCTTTTATATGATTGAGTTTTGTAGATACATCCCACTAACTTAGATGACTCACCACTCTCCTCCACTAACTTGGACACATATCATGACTAAGTTCTTTGCATGAAAATCCTTGTCAAATAATTGAGTTGAGAGTGAGTTGTCTTCACTATAGTTAGTGGAGAATCTCTACGCAATAAATAATTATTTATTATCATAATTAATAATTTATTTATTTCTTACTCTAAGTCTAATTTCTATTTAGTCCTTAATATTTCGCATCTCATACAAAATTAACTAAATAGAAATACACTCTTTGTGAAATGAACTTCAAGTCATGCCAAGGTCTTTATAAATTTAATTACAAGTTCAATTTGATTATAATTAATAATTAATTAAACACTTTAATTAAATATTAATATATAATATCTTTATCCAATGCTCGCTCAATACTTTACGGTGTGTGACTTACTAGGTTCACATCCTAAATAGCAAAGAGATAGAGAAAACTCATTTTCTCTTTATCTATGTATAGAATCCCATTTCATACATAGTCTCATAATTCATGAGTGACGTCTAGCATAACATATTGTGATTACCCAAATAGGAATGAATGTCAGTGATCAAATCAATAAACATTTACATGGACCTATTGATCATAATTACCATGCACTCGAGTCCCTTCATTACGAATTCCCGATCTCAGCTAGGGTCATGGATTCGTTAAACCTTATATGCCTTGATCATATGACCACTTTTAAGTTCGAATCCTTGATAATCTCAATTCCTAGTAGAAATAATTTTATGGTGAATCTTATCTACCTTGGCCAAGGATTTCATATTAAAGAGAATGAGAAGTTATGAGATTCCTTCCTCATTTTATAGGATTCCTTCCTTATTTATCCAAGTTCATGTAAGCATGAGCCATGCAACTCATCTAGCACTAAGTATAGCCCGGTATATGTCATATAGCCCTAGGACTCATCACTTTCCTTCATCTCAATATATCACTGAGTATAGCCACCACATGACATATACCTTTGTGTGACTAGCAGAAGTATGTAAGCAGTAACAAACTATAGTTACCAATATATTAGATAATATTCCACCTTAAGTCAAAGGAATACATGCATAATTATGACTAAGCTGATTGAGCATTGACTGTGCTAAAACCTATGTATTCATCATCTAACGTCACCGTTCAACTTACTCATCACATAAGAGTCCACATGTTGTCATGACATCATATGTTTGTAGTAGGAGACTCACTATCTCCATTACCATAAGTATCACATACTTATAATGGTAACAATAGTGGTGATGGTCTTTCAAATTAATGATATCCTAATCCACAATTCTATGACTATGAACATATTTTATAGTATAATGGCAAAGAGAATCTGTCACTCATATTCTTAAACTCATTAGGAATAGATTCTCATACAAAATACTAATCAAACATATATAATTTATAATAAATGGGAAATTCATTTAAATAAATTATATATTTTATTTCCCTCGAGATTCAATTATTACATTTACATTAAGCTCTAGGGCATATTAGTCTAACATTAACCTCATGAATATACTATGTGCATTAGTTAAACCAAATGGCATTACTAACTACTCATAAAATCCATATTTAATTTTAAATGTTGCCTTCCATTCATCACCTTTTTACTTGTGGATTTGCTAGTAGCCATTCTTTAAATCAATTTTTGAAAATAAGCATGAGCCATGTAACTCGTCTAGCATATCAACTAATATAAGCACTGGATGTTTATACTTCACCCTGATCTTGTTAATGGCTCAACAATCTTCACACATGCACCATGAACCATCTTTCATTGGCGTTGAAATGACTGGAATAGAACATGGACTAAAGGTTTCTCTCAAAAAACCTTTTTGCACTAACTCATCCAATTGCCTTTGTAGTTCCTTTGTTTCCTCAGGGTTAGCTCTATAGGCAGGTTTGTTTAGTGTGGTAGCTCCAAGAATGAAGTTTATTTGATGTTCAATACCTTTTAAAGGATGTAATCCATGAAGAATCTCCTTAGGGAAGAGATCTTCTATTAGCCTCATGGGTTAGCAATATACTTTTAATGACCACAAAACTAAGTAAATGTGAATTAGCTAACATTTCATCTAAGTGTTCAGATGGACTTAAGACTCATTGTCTTCTGATGAGCTAATCCCATATCTACTCAAGTCATATCAAGTAAGAGTTTACAATTTAAACTATTAGACGACTGAAAAATCCAGAGAAGGTATTAGATGTGAAGATTGCGAAAGAAATGCAAGTTAATTTTCTTTAGTTGTATCTGATGTTAAATGGATCAGTCTTGTCATATATCTGCATGTCTTGTCTTTGCTTCCAAACCTAGTAAAATCTTTTTTTGAAATACCAAACCATATGAGTTGTCTCATAAAAATGCTCTTTGTTGGTTTGCATAGTATATTCCTTTTGAAAAAGGAATATCCATTTATGTTTTACATAAAAACTTAGCTTTTTCACCAATCCCAATGGTAACCTTCTAATTTACATATAAAATGTTTTTCCTCAGCAAATAGACTCTGATTTTGCTAACATCAATGTGTCAGTCTATCAGAAGCAGAGTTTAGAAACTTGTCAATTTATGTGTTAGAAACAAAGTCAACTATAGTAGTTATTAAACTTGTTTTTATCTTGTTTTTCAATTCAATATCTCTTAACAACTCTATCTTCAAAGTCTATAAACACCCCCTTATTGAATCTGAAATTTGATTGATGAAGAGAAGTGTTCTTTCTCACATTGCTTAAAAGTTTTCAAGATTATGCATTCAACAAGTTTCATTTATTTCTAGTTCTTAAAAACATCTCTCTTTTCATTAAAGAAAATATTTATGCATAAAATCTATTTTCTCAACCAAGTTTGTGCATTCAAAAATTTATTGAGCTTGAGTCTCCATTAATTCTTTTATTTCATTCAAAATTCCTTAGTTGCATTTAAAGTCTTTATCCACATATGAATTCTATAATAAATCTTTTAAATTTCTTTTTATCTTGAATTTAAAGAGTTGTAAAGGTTTCAAGCACCTATTTTAAGCTTATGGTTGAGTTTTAGGGTGTCATAACTGCCCGTCCCAAAAGTTAGTGAGATTCACTTACTCCTGATAGCAGTGAATAGGATTTCAGAAGCCTAAGTGAAATTCTAAGGGGATCAGTTGAGTTTGGGAAGGACTCTATTGAGGTTAGCTTATGTAAGGTAAACCAGTGTAAGGGTTGCTCTAGATAGATTGAAATAGAGATGAGAGTGAAATACTCAAGGTGGTATCTTTAGGGATTGGAAGTCGGTGTTAATTCCAAACCAATATAAATTTATGTTCATGCTTTATCTATATGTTGTTGCGTACATGTTTTCAGTATCATAATCTGTTGTTGCGTACATGTTTTCAATATCATAATTAGTTGATTCTTGATCTAACACTTTTGTTCACTTACATTTAAATAGACCATTCTCTAAAACTAAATATACTAATCTTGATCTAATCCATAGTCTTCTAATCTAATAGCTGGCTAACTGCTAAGCATACCAATAGGGATCTTAGTTGAACTCCTCTTGATATTTGAACAGTCAATTTTAGAGAATAGATAAAAGAATCTGCTTGATCTTCTCTATGCTAAATTTGTGATCTTAAGAAAAAAATTTTGATAAATTTATTTAGGTTCAAATTTGAGCAGTAAACATAGTCAGATGCAAAGAGTCCAATTCACCCCCTCTTGGGCATTTAATCCACATTATCATCTTCAAAACTATGCAATAAAGACATAACAACACTAGGCAAAGGAGTGTTAAGGTCTTTAGTAGAAAAATAAACATCCTTATACATAAGTACAAATAGTTGGTACCTCATAATTTAAACAATCTTAATCTCACTCTTTTTAGCAATAGTAATCACTCTCTTATTTTTCTCTCCTTTTTCAGATATTTTTCACAACTGTTCTTTTTTACTTCACCCTTCTCTTTCTCACTTTCATTCTCTTTATTTTTCTTTTACTCAAGCTCACAAATCTAATTTTCTCTCATTTTAAACTCATTGGTAATCCTCATTTGATCTTTATAAGCATGTAAAGGTGAGAGTGGGGTAAGTATAACCATACGATGATTAGAAATAAATGAGTATTCATTTTTGTACCCATCATACCTTGCTCTCCCATCAAACTGCCAAGATCTCCCAAGTAAGATACAACCAACTTGTATTGGAACCAAATCACAAAAAACCTCATCTACATACTTGCCAATTGAAAATGAAACCTATACTTGCTTAGTTACCTTCAGTTCTCCATTATCATTCAACCATTGTAACTTGTATGATTTAGGATTCCTAAACATGCTCAAATTAAAATTTTCAACCATGAAAGTGCTAGCAGCATTAGAATAGGTCCCACTATCAATAATCTGGCTACACATCTTGTCGTTGGTGAGACATCTAGTGTGAAAAAATCAATTTATGTTGCTTCTCAACACCACTCTCATTCAGCTATATGCTTAATGCTCTCCTTGTAACCAACATATCACCTTTAATAGGACCTTTAATTTCAACATCTGAATAATCCTCCAATGATGGAGTCTCATCACCACTTAAATTGACACTTTCTATTTCACCATTGTCTAACACAACCATAGATCTTTTGTTTGGATATTAAGAAGCCAATATGACATGAACCCAAACATTTAAAACATTGAATATTGCGAGAACGAGTTGCCTTTATCTTTCTCATTTGCATTCACTTTTGTGTCTCCTTTACTTACTTTGTTTCTGGGCTTGGAATAACTTCCTTTTTCTAATTAGATTTCCATGTCTTAAATGTATTTGAAGAAGATGAACCTCTATTATTGATGCCCTTATACTTTAACTGCTTTTTAAGCTTGACTACCATATGAAATATCTCCTCGAGCTCCAAATAATGATGTAATTCTACAACATTAGCAATCTCTTGATTCAACCCATGTAAAAATATACCTATGGTAGCTTCCTCATCCTCAGTAACATTGGCTCAAATCATAGAAACTTACATCTCTTTATAGTGATCTTTCATAATTTTGGACCATTGAATAAGACTTTGCAATCTGCTATGCAATTCCCTATGGTAATGAGTAGGGACATAATGCTTTCTCATTTTAACCTTAAGTTCCTCCCATAACTCTATAGATCTTTCTCCACTCCTTCTTCTTTGCTTAAGTGCATCCCTCCAAGTGATAGCATAATCCTTAAATTCAACCAGAAAAAGCTTCAATTTCCTAGTCTTATAATAGTTATGACAATCAAAGACTAACACTATTTTTGTCTCCCAATCAAGATATGTTTTAGGATCATTCTTTCCTATGAAAGTAGTAATCTTCAACTTAATGCCTCTATTACTTTCATTCCTTCTTTCCCTTCTATTCACCCTTCTTTTAGGCATCTCTTCCTCATTATAGGACTCTTGCTCATTAAAGTCATCATTCACTTCAGCCCTTCTTTGGATCTATTTAGCTTGCCTTGGAAGATTAGGAGCATTAGGTGGCTTCCCCTTTTTAAGTTCCAACCTTTCCATTCTATCAAGCTTCTTACCCATCCTTCTATTAATTACTTGAAAAATAAAAGTTAAGGCTTGAAGATAATTTATTTCACCTTGAGGTTTTTTAGGTGCATTACTCATAGTAACTTAAGCTGAAAAATAAAGGTTAGTAAAAATAAGAAATATATAGTTCCTCACTTCACTCCCTCACTTTTTTCACTCAAGTAATGATG